>JZLH01S0066854.1:14411-26499 GCA_001188425.1 Eucidaris tribuloides
TTTTATTTAGGGGCCGGCCGCCCCCTCTGCAACCCCCCTGTGGCCAGGTGGCACCAGCCCTGTATTAATGATCATCTCTGTTATTTTGCATTGAATTAGATCAACCAATTCATTTCGATTACCACGCGTTGACGATGTAATAACCAAGAATTGAATACAACAAAAACTGTAATTTATGTTAACCACGAGGACTAGATGATGTACTGGCTATATTTTCTCACTAACAACACACGAGAGTTTTGTTCATTGAAGAAAGATACTTATTTGACGTTTCTAATAGCCTTCCGTCAGTCCACAAGTTTTTAATTTGATTTCCGAGGTGTGACTGAATATCAAGCACGACGTTGAATTACAACACAGTATTATATTGAAAGACTTATTTATAAAATCAAAGAAATTAATTGACTGGAAAACAAGGAATGCTGGACATCAACCCAAAAGCCGATATATTATATTGTGGGCAACTTTGTGGTTGTTAAATTGAATATTACAGTGTTTTTTGAGTTGTACCACTTAAGTTAAAAGTCATTGGCCCGTATTCTGAAGTCAGATTTAACCGTACCTTTAGTCTAACCTTAGAACCAAGTTTAGTTAAACCTGATTAAAACTCGAACTCTGGTTTTAGTCAGATTTAACTTTATTTCTGTTTCTGAAATGCATTATACAATACTCAATCTATTTTACCAGCTACTTACAGTGTTTCATATGGAAATTGTAGAAATTGCCCAAAAAATTGTCGCTCCGAAATAAAGGACAAATTCAGTGCTATCCCACACCACCCCCCAAAATCATAAAAAAAAAATTTGTTAGAATTAATGCTGCCATATTCTGGCATCTAATCCTATGTTTTAGTAAGTATGATAAAGTCGCATATCCCAGTTGTCAGACTTATAGTACCTTTCAAAATAGAGTCTATACCGCATAGTATTAGGTTCAAAGTTGAGCCCCTTCTTTATGCATAATCCTTTTCCTGTCACGGAGGCTGCCATGTGAAATTGTGTGGGTTAGCACATTTTTCCTGTTTAAAAGTTTTGAGCACTATATTCCACCGACCCCCTCAATTAAGTTTTATGCATTAAATTTGTTTTCGGAAACTTTAGATTATAAGTTAAGTCCTTGAGCCGTTACAAAAATGTACTTACCTTAAAATGTCATGCATTTTCATATAAAATACTTTATTTCTTTTCATTTTCCATCTATATTTACACTCTCGTCTTTTACCAACACATTGCTTTCGCTCCAAACCCCTTATTGTTGGTTAGATTTATTTCACTTCTTCTGCTGATAACCGATGTGTTAAACGCCCACTATGAGGACGCCAAATGATGCATCATTCATGCATACACAACATCCAACAGACTGTCTTAGCATGCAGTGGCGAGTGGCTCTTTTCGGACGCTGGCCCTAAGCCTTGGAAAAGGTCGTTCGAAGTTCATACCAACACAGCGCTCCTGTAATCGTTTTGATCACGATCCAATAATCGATTTCGACGGAGTTAAAATAGCTTGTCGCGCCCGTGCAATAGAATCATCGCTTCCATCGTGCGGTAAATGTTGTTCCTTAACGGTCAAGGTGCTTTAAACCCTTCGTGGTCACCACTCCCCTCACCCATAATTGATGTGCTCAAGAAAAAAAAAATCATATTCACAAAGGTTATGTGATAAAAAAGTGTAGTGAAATATGACTTCACTGATGGCGGTCACCAACAAAATTGTTTTTTTTTTGTATATTTAATGTTTAACCCGTTCAACACCGGACTCATAATACCACGTACAAAGTCAATGGACTTAATGATTAAAGGTAGGGAATCTCATTTGCAACCCCCCTCACAACAGAGCAAAACATTATTTATGTCCTTAGGCTATTTATAAAGGACTTGCCAGTGAAATCTTAAGATCAGAAATTACTAGATTTTGAAAAATGGGCAGAATACCAATATTTGTGTAGTGTAAGTTCTGAACACACATTTTCAAATCTCACTGAAGGCCTATTACAGTACTCATGTAATACCAGACGGTTGACCTACTACTGTGCTGGCATGTGTCACGGACAAAAAGAATGCAAGGTCATCTACGTGTACAAAATCTATTTCACTTTGCTCTCAGTGTCCATGCGAGACTTCCATGCATGCACTATTTAAAAACAGACTACTAGACAAGTTGAATTTTTGTCAGTAGAGACAAAAAGAAAAATCAAATCAAAGTCTAACATTTACTATAATTCCACTAAAACTGTGTTTCTAGCTCCTACACGTTGCTGAAGTCTTTAAATAGTATTTTCTTCTATATACCAGTGTATTTACACAATGTTGAATTTCAGGCGTGCAAAAGAGACACACAACCTTTAACTTGTATTGAAAGGGTTACAGAAGGGATTTTAGCGGACAAGAGTTCTGTCCAAAATTTCTAGTTGTCCTCAGAATCCCAGTCATATTGTCGGCCACTTTATTGATACATTTTTAGTTCAAAGATACTCTTTAAAACTTCCATGCTATCCTCAATTGCCCGTTCCTCCTCCAATCCTTCCTGTCATTGCCTGTCAATCTTCGAAACACGCCTTCTTTTCTAGGTGTTTGAGAAATTGAGAGGCGTGTCTAGTTTGTTATGTTTACTTTGCCGTCTATTGCCTGCCCATCCATGTCTAGATTTTAATTTTCCTGATTATACCGTTGATCCCAATTCTATGTCTCAAGTCTTCACTAGAAACTTTTAATGCCTATTATTATTCTTTCCATTGATCCTATTCTCAAACCTTGTTTTTTTTTGTCTGGAAGAATAACGTAGCTTTCCCCTTCATTTAATTCGCTTTACCCTTCATTCATAAACCTGCAAAGTAATTTAAGCGCCAATGGTGTCTTTCAGTATGGCTTAATTCAAACAAGCATATAATAAAACGGTCTTCTATTACACCATCTATTCTTAATCAAACAATACAATAGAAGTTTCTTTGGACAGTGCCTTTTTTGATGCTTGAAAAAAAAATCGTCTTTGCACTCAACCGAAACAGATGATTTTTAGTCTTATATGCCGCCCTCTTTCGACAGAAATCTGAAACACATTATTTGTACGATGGTATGACACTATCTTGCTAGTAGCACTTGCCCCAACGGCAATCACCAGCTAGTGCTTATACTAAACGTATAACCTTTATCCCCAAACCAACCCTCGTTCTAACCCTACCCCTGACACTAACCAGAGCCAAAATAATCCTAACCATGATCCTAATTCTAATCCCAACACCATAGGCGTAGCCGGGATTTTTTGTAAGGGAAGGGGTGCTTTCGAGGGGGGGGGGGGGGCTCCAGGGAACATTCTACAGCCAGACCAAGGCCAAACAACGAAAAATAAAAGCTTCTCAGGACTCAGGTCGCTGTTAGATAAAACAGACACAACAGCAACAACAAACACACACACAAATAAATACTTAATTAATTTATATGTGTGTGTTTTATATGTGTGTATTATACGTGTTAGCAGGGATATGTGTATGCCTGTCTGTCCGGTCGATATCCAACCATTCAAGGAAGACACTGCAAATTTGGTCCAGAGGTGGATTTTTAATGGACAGTGGAACTCTTCAGTCTGAATGATCGAGTCCATGATCGAGGTCAAAGCTCATCATTACATCACACACACAGACACACACATGGACACACACACACACACACACACACACACACACACACACACACACACACACACACACACACACACACACACACACACACACACACACACACACACACACACACACACACACACACACACACACACACACACACACACACACACACACACACACACACACACACACACACACACACACGATGACATCTGTATCATGAAAATATGTCGGATTTGAGAGTTCAACCATTTTGAGTTGCTGTTGATGGAAAACAATTTTTCGTTGTAACAATTACATTTGTGAAAAAAATGCAGGCATAGTGACGTATATGAAATTTTGTTGCTAAAATTTGTTTTATTCTCATTATCTTCCAAAGGCCCAATGGAAGAGCAGTACCTCTGTACTGAAAAAAAGGTTCCTTGCTAAAATAAGACGAAATATCAAAATCAAAGTACCCTCTCGCTATCGAAACTCTTGATAGTATGTTGATATCAACTGGTATTGAATATCTGAACATTTTCGTCAGTTGATTTCTCTAATCTGAACCAAGGTGGCCCTCTCCTCGCTGTCAAAACTTTGGGCTTCACCTGGTAGCAACAGGTAGATAGGTAGAGACAGGAGCGGCGCCGCATGGAAGGGGGGGGGATGGGGTGGAGTGGAGGGGCGGCCGCCTCTATGGTTTTTAACGTAATGATATCTGTGGGGTTTTTAGTGTTCTTGCCAATCCCCAACCCGTAAAAAAATCCAGCCATAGACATAATGAGGCACCATCTGATCGATTTATTGTTTGGCTGTGAATCCAGATTCTAGCGGACCCCAAAGTTTTTTTGGGGGTGGGGGTAGGGAGGGGCTTGTCGCCTCCCCACCCCCACCCCTTGTCGCCTCGTAGTTTAGCTGTGGTTTGGCCACGGAACAGGATCCTGTCACCCCCTCAAATATTACCCTGGCGCCGCCCCTGGGTAGAGAGATCTCTGCACATTTTTGTCGGGGGACATCGACAATGCGGATAAAGATAGTGACGAATCACAGACAATATACTAGTTCTGGCTACACATCTCATTGCTATCTTGGAAGCGTATTGTGTTTCTTTAATGTTGATTGTCTATAATAGTATAAACTACGAATAGTTAAACATATAGTTCAAGAAGACCTGTGCTTCCAGAGATGTATTCGATAGAAGAGCGTTTTGTCGACTCCGTTTAAAGGCAGATGTAACACTATGTCTAACCTTCGACCTACAACGGTGTAACTGACCGCAACTGTGTTTTAAATCTTTCAAATTCGAGGTAATTACTGATCTTCAGATTTCACAGACATTTTGTTGTATAAATAGCCTAAGGGCATGAGTGATGTTTTCCTGTGCTGCGGGGTAAAACAGAGATTCCCTGCTTTTAATGATGAATAATGTTTTTTTTTTTTTATTCGGCGGGTTACCTTCCGATTTCTGCGTAGGCTTCTTCACGCCGCTTAAAATCATCGTATTTTATGAAATTTTAAAAGAGTTGTACATATGGACAGCCCTCAGTATTCCAGTTTCATCTAACTATGATATAATAACAGTTATAATGCATATCACTGAAGTTCTCACTCTTTGAAAAGTACGTCAATTATAATGCAAGACTGAGAATTTAACCCCAAAGTGGTCCTTTTACAAACCTCAGTGTAAGTGTATGAGAAATCATGCACGAGTTTGAGTTGTTCATTAAAGTCAGTGGATTTTCATTATAGATATATTAACATTGTATAAATACAATGACATTTAGTAAGAAAATGCCATCTGGGGGAATCTTAGCAAAATATAGGAGCTAGAACGTCAGTTTTAGGGATTATAAGTGACGTTAGACTCTGATTTGAATTTTTTTCTCGCCAAGGAAAATTCCCTGCCCAGTAAACGTACACTAAACGGTCCTATGTTTTCTTTCGCATTTTTCAAATCTAAGGGCAATTAACCCTCCCCGATTTCACAGACGATGCCTTCATTAATAGCTAAGGCAATGCGTTAGTTTTTCCTGGTCTGTGGGGGATGGTTTGCAAATGAGATCCACTGCCTTTAATATTGGTTATTATTATGGGCACAGAAATCCCCAGATGGCAGAACTTTGATGCATTTTATTAATTGAAATGGATCATAATTAGGCTATATCTTCATATCTTCATCTAGGCCAATCATTCTACACAAATCATGAATGCTACACGTGCAGGTAATCATTGTGTAATAAACAGGCAGAACAACACACACACAAATCTGTTAGTCGTATCAACTAAGATATATATTTAAGTCAATTGGATGTACAACAACAACAACAACAACAACAACAACAACATGAAGCATCATCTCCATGAATCAAATGCACAAATTGTGCAGAAAACTTTGCACTACAATGTTTGTAACATATTAACTGGTTGTTAAGATCAATAACATGATCGGGAGAGGTCAAAATTCCCTCAAGAATCAAATGCGTTGAAATAATTATACCAAATATACAATAAATAAATAAATAAATAAATAAATAAATACATACATAAATAAATAAATAAATAAATACATACATACATAAATAAATAAATAAATAAATAAATAAATAAATAAATAAATAAATAAATAAATCTTCTAGAAATAAATAAATGAATAAATAAATAAATCAATCAATCAATCAACCAATCAATCAATCAATGAATAAATAGATAGATAAATAAATAAATGAATGAATAAATAAATAAATAGATAAATGAATAAATAGATAGATAGATAAATAAATAAATAAATAAATGAATAAATAAATAAATGGATAAATAAATAGATAAATAGATAGATAGATAGATAGATAGATAGATAGATAGATAGATAGATAGATAGATAGATAAATAAATAAATAAATACACTGACTAGAATGTTCATCCAGGCTGGAAGGACTTTTCTTTAATTTATTTACTTGAGGAGAAACAAACATGCATTTACCAATTACCAGGATTGAATTAAAATATGACACTGAGATAAATTGAACCCATACCCAGGTACACAACAATTTAAGGATTTCTTATAGTCATTAACTAATTAGAAAGAATTTTTTCTTCACAAAATTAGTGTCAATAAGAACTTCTTCCAATCTGGTCATTTCCTCTTGAAGGGCAGTGACATGATTAGGAGAAGTCGAAATTGCCCCGTGAATAAAAATGATCTGAAACATATACCAATGTATACCCTGGCCAGAGTGTATATTCAAGCTGCAAGGATTGGTCTTGAATTTGTTCACTTGAGGGGAACTCTTGCCTTGATAGAAAAATTATATCATAGAAATCTACACAAAACATTTTACATCTCAGCATTTTCTGTTAATAATTGTGCAACCAAGACAAAACGTATCACTTTGACATTTATAAAGCAGAATTTTAAACAGTATACTTGATTCTGGGATCATTGTGACCCGAATTGAGGATTTCTGCCAATCTTGACATTTCCCTTTGAGTTACACACTCTTAGAAAAAAGGTGCTGATTAGAACCTCTCCTTGTGCCGTATTTGGAACCTTTTAAGGTTCTTCAAAGAAGCAGAAAAGGGTTCTAAATGGTTCTTTAGAACCATTTTTGGTTCTATAAGGAACCCTTTAGGGTTCTTGATGGTATAAAGAACCCTTCTATTTTTGTGTAGGGTTCTTTATACCATCAAGAACCTTATGTAAAGAACCCCAAATGGTTCCTTGTAGAACCAAAAATGGTTCTAAAGAATCATTTAGAACCACTTTCTGCTTCTTCGAAGAACCCGAAAAGGTTCCAAATACGGGACAAGGAGAGGTTCTAATCAGCACTCTTTTTTCTAAGAGTGCACAGTTTGGAATCTTTATTGAGTGAAGTAGTCTCGAATGTCAGGAAAATCACAATCTATAAAGACAACAAACAAAAACAAACAAAATGTGTTCACTCAAGATTCAAAGTACAGTAAGAGTCACGTCCCAAACTCATTTTATTAAGACCACAATACATTCCTTGAAAATAGATAAAGCGAGTGCATGGGAGGAACTTCGCCACCCTTCCATCTTTTTGGCAACCATGTCGACCAGATAATTCTAGACACGCTGGTACAACAGGTTGATATGAGCACGACAAACTCAGATTGGGTTGCAATTATACACTGATAATTTACCTTGTTTTGTCGACCGTCGTTCTCTTATCTGACCACCATAAGCCAGTTTAAACTGTTAAATGGTTCTCATGATCTAAATAGAACTTTTGGCATACTTTCTGTGGTAATTGATATTGTAGCGATGTTTCCCATAAGGTGTTCGGGTCATTCCAAGCGATTATAAGAATATATAACGAACTATTAAAATGGATATATGTGTACATGATTATACCAGTGAATAATTGTTACATCTTATCTTCAAAGAGGGCTATATTGAAAGTAATAGACACACAGGATCTTTCATATAGAACATAGTTTCTCATCGTGGAGATAAATTTTCTCCAGCACCAGGAACAATTGCTAAACGAAATTGTGAAATTTAGGCAACTATTGACTAAATTCTAGCGGACAAATGAAGTGATAAATTAAGGTGATGAATAGATTTATTCCGAGGTAAATAATCAATGAAAACTATGTGCTTAAGTTATAAATAATTAAAATTTGGGCTCTCGATTACAATGACATAATTCGAGGTATCAACAACTAAAGCAAACACATTCAGATAAAATATTATAAATACTATGCTTTCATACTACTGTAAATATCAATTCTTTTCTGAGAAAAGTATAAGTCTTTCTAAACTTCACATAATGATCGATCAAAGATATATATTTTCCACAAAGGCGGAGATACATAATAAACAATATATGTATATTATATTTATATAATGATTGAGATTGTACATTTGTTCATTGGATACGCCCAAAAAGGCTGTACTCATTCTACAACATAAACTCGTAAATTTCACCAACCTTCTTAAATCATATTAAACAAGGTGTGTTTAAAAGAAAGACTTTTTGTATGTGATGCAGCAGACGTACAGTGTATAATATCATGAGAAATACATTTTTTTTTCAGATTTTGTGATATCCTTTCTCACAGGTGCATTGTCTTGCTGTAGAAAACTATTATCTATTTTATTTATTTTGATCCACCACCAGAAAGTTAAAGGCTCACAGTCAACGGTCAACTCAACCACAGAGAGAATGACAACTAGTCTTGGAATACAGGCACATATTCATGAACATGGACTGTTGCAGTGCCGTAGTGTACAGACTGTGGGAGAAAAACAAATGTTGTATATTTTCCTCACTGTCATGGCTGTTTCCGTCGCATTATGAAGGTCATTAGTAAACCCTTTTTATGATTTTACTCAAAAGAGGGCGTTTTTCATCCTGACATGAGAATGGGCCTTTAAAAAACAGTGCTGGAAATTTGGGATTCGTGCGACCCGTAGTTTTTGAGATATACATGTACAAGGTGAATCATTTAAATATGGGCCGTCAGCTTCTGTATAGCTTTCACCAGCTAATTGTTGGATTCTGTAAATTTTAAATGTCTCTGCTTAGTGTAGCTTACTATGCACTGAACCAAGTTTCCTGATTTGAGTTTCTGATCAGTAGGAATCAGTTTTCACTGGATCATAAATAAATCACAACTGGCAGTATAAGATTGGTTTGACGGTTCAAATTCTAAAGTTGTTGCCCGCGTCTTTTTGCAACTGGAATTTTACCGTGTCTGATTTTCAAAGAGGCTAACATTATGGAGCTTCAGTTTAAAAAAAAATTGTCAAACTTTGATATCTGAGCTACATATTAGTGTTTAAATGGACAAATAAACACCCTAGAATACAAAAGTTTAGAAAGTTATACTGTCACTGGCAAGATATGCACGAATAAACAACTTCCACTCCGATGGAGGATAAAAAAGCCCAGATCTACACACAATAAGTCTATGGGAGGGAATGGCCAGGGGAATCCGGTCAACTTGAGTGCTTGTAGATTTTCATTTTTTTTAAAGCATTAAATCATAATTTTGAAATACGATTTTTTTTATTCAGGGCTTCATTTTTCGACCTATTGAAAGACACTGAGAGCATGGAGGATTATGTGGCTTTTATTTTATTTTAGATTATGTTCATTGTTTGCCTATGGCTTTAAGGGACTCCGAGATAGAAATTAACGTGTAATACTTACATTCTGGATGATGTCAGGTTACTTACAAACCAAGAACATAATCTTTAAAACCCCGATATTATGATTACTCAAAGTGATTTTTTTTAAAAGTAACAGAAATAGTATCTGACACTATTACAAGACAAACAAGACATCATTTACATTACGTCTTTGAAACATTTTGAAATAAATTGAACTAGTTTCCCTCTATGGTCATCGGTCATAATTGTATAATCCTTAAAGACAGAGTACGGGATTTGCACGTCAGATAGAACGTGCAAAATGAATGAAATCAGCTTCAATGTTCCCCCCCTCAATGTGAAGATTAGTATAAAATAAATCACCGTCATAGAATCATTGGCGAAGGTGGAATACGTAGTTTTTGGTGAAAATCTGGACATTTAACTTTAAAATTTATCAAGTGACGTTTAACTGTGCACGGGCCGTCCACAATTGTCGAAGCTGAGCTGTTAGTCCGAAGGTCTGCCGGAGTTTAGCAGGTTAACCAATCAGTGTGCTCCGCAGCTGAACGTACACTTAGCCGCGATTCGCAATTTGAGCAAAATTTAAACTCGCGGAAAGAACAATATTCTGGTAACATACCGTTATAGTTTTTTTCTCATAAAACAACAAATTCATGACGTATGGATCTCAAACTTTCAACACACAATTTGTAAGTACTAAACTATACCGTTTGGTATTGATAATGGAGGGAAGTAATGGACTTGCAAATCCTGGACTCAATCTTTAACGTGCCATGCACAGTATTGCCCCAATGCTGAATTATAAGAGAGCCATGAAGAGATAGAATAAATTGTAGACCAAAAAGTTGGCGAGCGAGAGAAGGCTGCCTGTCAGGCACACAAACCGCCCTCTGTTATTACAGTCATGGACACAAGTTTGGAATATTTTTATTTCTTTGCATAGCTATGTTTTAAAGCGCAAATTTCTTACGATTAATGATAAATCACCCATGCAGAACAGATCATTACAAAGATCAAATGAGTTCTACTCAGGGGTGGCGCCAGGGTGAAATTTTAGGAGGGGCGAAATCCGTTGGGAAAATTTTGCCTGCCAAATCTTTTTTGCTAGCCAAACTACATGCCGAGCAGCGTCCGATAAGCGGGGGGGGGGGAGAGCAGGGGCCGACGACGACAAAATAGCATTTTTTGTGCATACCGTTTTTTAATTCATTTTTGTTACTAGCCAAATCAACAACAATAGGTGGGGGCGAAATTTTCGAAAAACAGTCAAATTCCCGTCATTTTTATTAGTTTGAAGAAAATAAGGGGTGGTCGCCCAACCCCCCCCCTGCCCTCCTATGGGGCCGACCCTGGCTAGACTATTCTTGATATGATCGAAAACTGCATTTGTTAGAAAAACATATTCCAAACTTTTGTTCAGGACTGTGTCTTGATAATTGATTCATCCTGTTAAATAGTTGTATTTCACACGTTCTTCAAAATGTAAGCAGACTTTTTCACTTTGCCTTGTGTGGATACTTTTTATCATCGAGTGTGTACTTTTATCATAATCACTGCAAATATAAAGTAAAGATAAACAACACAGAAGGGTAAACGTGACCATAGCAACGTCTCATTTAACACATACACGGTACACTATTTCAGAATATAATAGAGCAAATATATTAAGAAACCGACAAACTATATTCGTTATCTTTTTCCGCAATGTTCTCGACCGAAATCGGCGCACAGCATGTTTGTCTGTGATTTCGCTGGGGTTTCATGTGTTCCATATAGATTGACGATGTACATTCGTACCAACATGGCCAAGATCATCCCAGTGCTGTTCAACTTGAGTCACGGATCCTGCTTCTCTTCCTGGGTAGCCATTATTACTGTCAATGACCGTCGAATCTGGCGTTGTTTCAAACCGATGGTCAGTGAAAACAGTCCCGCAGGGTTCGGAGTCCGCGTCCTTCATCGTCCACGTTAGGTCGGTCGGACTTCCCGTTTCCGAAGTCGACTGTGGTAGATCGACATGACCGCTTCCGGTCTGTTTGAGTTCTAACCTTCGCTGCTTCATGCGGCGATTTTGAAACCATATCTTGACCTGTCTCTCCGAGAGCTCGAGGAGGGAAGCGATCTCGATCCTTCGAGGCCGACACAGATAACGATTCAGACGGAATTCACGTTCGAGTTCGAGGAGTTGGGTCGTCGTAAAAGCCGTTCGAATTCGACGATGACGTTGATCCTTGCCTTGAAATCATAAACAGATATGGGCATGTCAAACTTGGCAATAAAATCTGGGCTAAATTGGGTGGCCTGTATGAATAGTATAGCGGTGTTTAATTCTCCCTATCGCATATA
>JZLH01S0066860.1:27356-42090 GCA_001188425.1 Eucidaris tribuloides
GTTTGATTTCCCCTGAGCTTTCGATCATGCCATACCTCGTAAAAGTCGTCCCTATTTCAGAGTGATTTGTCTAAATATTTCGTGTACATGGACAAAGTATTTGTTGATTTCAACTTGACAGACCTCACTGTGGGGCAGGTCTTGAGGATTAAAGAAGATTGAACAGGAGTAAAACAGAGTTTGACTTTGAAGAATGTCTGGAGACATGATGACAATGATGACACTGAGAATGTATAATTTTGATGGTTATCTGTAGAAAATTCAGACATCTAATGTCCATCTCAAGAGTGGCCAGATATAGATCAGATGGTCATCATCTGGTAATGTGACTAGTCTCGACCACAGGTGGTCAAGCGTTCACTGTCCAGAGACTGTCTGTCGCTGACCACTGTCTGGTTGAATGAGGTTGTTTCATGCTCCGGAAATTTCATCTTCAGTGACGATAATTGATGGCAAGTGTTTGCAAACACACCTTAATGTAATCTGTTTTGATTTATGCATGGCTTAGTTTGACAGATTGCAGTGAGGATGTATTCTTTTACATAAATTTTGTAATCCTTTTGTCTCCAGATGAAAAGCATTATTTCACAGAATTGTCGCTAATACAAAGTGTAAAAGTTAATGACTTACATGTATTATTTCCTGATGGTTACTGGTGCATTTCCTACTGTGTGAGATGACCCTTATTCCTTTTTCAATCCAAGATGTACTGTTATTTGAATTGGTATCAGTGAATTCTCATTCTGAAAATATGATGATATATTTTTTTAACAATCATGTGAGATGAAAACCAAACAACTGCTGCCACTTCTTATTGAAAGAATAACAAATCTGTTTTTACAAATTTAATTTATTCATGTTCTGTGGTGCTTGTATGGAAAGTGCAGGGCATGCACAGGATACACTACAATATCCATGTAATGTCTAAACAAATACCCATTGACTTTTATTGACTGCAGATAATCTAAGCACAATAGAAATATACCGCATGAAATGTGCAAGTCCATTTTCTTTAGGTTTTGATGAATATCTATAAAATTTGAAGATGATTATCAAAAAATAAGTATAAATGTACTGCATGTAGGCCTACATAAAACAAAATATGGCTAAATTAAAAAAAAACATTGTTTTTAGAATAATAAGTACTTGGTAAATTTGTTCGATAGGAGTAATTTAACTTTCATGATCACTTGTTGCAATACCTTTAAAACAAAAAATATTTTGCATAATGTAACATGGCAGATGGGTGCAGTGGGCTAGGATTATCTGTCCAAGCGGTCAGTAGTGGTCAAGGGATCGTATCCTCCCACACTTCTAGACTGACCTGCGTCGGATCTAGTCAAGATTTTATGCTGCTAGACTTCTCAATGTCTCCATGTAACAATAGAGCAAGGTGGGCCTTGTTTTGCAAACACCATGTTTAATCCTCACGTAGGAATTTAAGAGTATTGTGGTTTTGATTTGTTTTGTGTTATTTTTCCCCCACATGATTTCTTCCATGTCTGATCTGTCTGTACTTACCACATTAATTCCTGTGTCTCCATATTATTGGCATTATCTCCAGATTATCCTGATTTAGTTCAAGATCAATTAAATCATTAGTACGTGAATTGAATTACTCGGGCAAATCATTTGTTGACGCCAATTGAACTGGGTGGGCCCTGTTCAAGACAACGTAGTGTTTCAGTGTTTAGTTCATGTTTGAGAAATTGGGGAGAGGTGAAAAAGGTTAAAATGTTGACATTGTAGGCCTACATTTCATATGGCCCTTAAACTTGTTATACATTAACATTACACTAAAATTATTTCGGAATTTTGCTTAATTATGAACAGTATTGG
This sequence comes from Eucidaris tribuloides, assembly GCA_001188425.1. Lineage (NCBI taxonomy): Eukaryota > Metazoa > Echinodermata > Echinoidea > Cidaroida > Cidaridae > Eucidaris > Eucidaris tribuloides. Next base: position 29,196 of record JZLH01S0066860.1, read on the forward strand.
ATATTAATACACTTCAAAATAAAATGTTCACACCAGCTGTATGGCAGTCAAGGTACCATATACTGTATAGTAGGCAATTGAATAAAAATGTATGCCTCAAGTTAAACATTCATAATGATAATGAATGAAAATTTATTCAAGAATATTGAATCTGCTGCATACATGTAGAATCATTTCTAACTGCATGCTCCGTAACCTAGAGATTTAGTGCAAAAATTCAATTTCAAGTGCTACTGTTTTCAGAATTTTTCAAATTTGCTTCCAGGTCATTGTACATATAAAAAGTTTGCCAGGATTGCATTGATGATTGATCACTGATGTACTGTGATTTCATCAGAACTTGAAAAATAAACACAAAGAAGAAACAGAACACAAAACAACAAATTCATTAAATCAAGCATGGATCCCACAGATCCATGAATCAAGCACTTGGGCAAGCAGGCAAGCAACAATCAACCAGTCAAGCAAACCAACCAACCACACAAACAAGCAAACAAAGAAACACTAAGAAACAAACAAAAAACATGCCTTCATTCTGGTTTGTTTGAAACTTGTCTTCATGAGAGAAAGCACAGGTGGTTAGGATATACATGTACTCAGGAATATCACAATGACGCTGATATTCAGACCACGAACACCCAAAATGACACTGTTATCAAATTTCTTTGGTTTTTTACCTGGTAGGGTTAAGTGGTCTTTGTAGACCGAAAATAAAGTCCAGTTACTCCATTACGGTATATTTTTTAAAACAACTTAGCTCCTCTTCATTAAGATTGGGGTTAATCTCCTTAGCAAGGAATTATATAATCCCACTTGTCTCCACAAAGAAGCAAACAGCACTATCACCATTGTCTTGTGCTGTATTCTAGACTAGTGGGATCAGTTAATCCACATCAATTGGCTGACTTATCAATTTTATTAATCCTCTACACTATAGTCACGTGCCAATTAATGGTATTCCTATTAGGACATCATGTAGACAGTGTGGATAGGGAAATCTTGTAGTTTTCTCTTTCAAAAACACTTCAAATCCCCCTTTTGTAGATATGTGTTACCAATCAATCAGCAAAGTGTGTGGTTTTAATTAACATTTTAGAATTCAAAATTTTAAAAATTAAATCAGATGAATAATGATTAAAGGGCAATGCATGTGATTGGGAGCACTTGAAAACACCTGAAAGTTTGAGTTGAAGCATATACCAATGTTTACACTGACTTTATGTAGGCTGGAATTAGTCTTGAATTATTGTAATTGAGGAGAAACTAGGCATGGGAGTATCAGTGCTGAATTTAAATATGGCCCTAAATTGAACAAATTTGCCTATCACATCAAATTCTGATGGTTATTATTTAAAAAAGAGTGAATGTTTGACCACAGAATTTTCATGGCAAAATCCATGAGTAGTGTACTTGAATCTAGAGTAGTCTAATACCCAACTGAGGATGTTTTCCAATCATGCCATTTCCCTTCCAGTCCATTCAAGAGTTCTGTGTACTGTGTTTTGTGTAGGGGCCTACATGTACATGACAAGTTGCTGAACATGTTTGCATTTACAGACTCCTGGTTCCCCCACCTATTATACACAAATTGAGAAGAGGTAATTAACAGTTGGGGAAGAAGCTGTTGGGGATTAAGAATAACTGTTAGCATAGCTTCACAGATTAACTAGGAAATTCAAAAGGAACACCACCCCTGAATTTAATCTTATAATCCCTCAGACTTTCTGTCAAGTGTACAATCTAATGACCCAGTAATGCTATTAACCCATTGCCTCTGAGATTCTACAGTTCCCATAGACTTAATACATGGTAGATCAGGTTCCTGTTAGCAACAGTTCAACCTTTTTGGCACCGCACTCATTCTGTGAAGATTCGTTGCAGTATTACCATGGAGAGGGTTTAAAGGTAAATGACATGATTGGGGGTAGTCCTCAACTTGGGCTGAAACTACTCTAGAATCAAGTCAACTATGCAAGGATTCTCCTGTGAAAATCTTGCAGTCAAAGGTTGACTCATTCTAAACTAAACAATGTCAATATCACTCGTAGCACGGAAACCTGCTGTGTGGCTATCTATGGGGCTTATTTTTATCGTCCCCGGATAAAATTGAGATACTCCTATGTTTATGCTTGATTCTCCTTAAGTAAACAAATTACAGACAATCCTCCCAGGTAGGAGATCCACTCCTGTTAGAGTTTAGTTGGTACATATTTCAACTCATTTGGTTCTTGATGCATTTTCAAGTGTTCCAATCATGTCACTAACCTTTAAGATTGCTGTAGGCCTACATCAGGGCAGGAAATACAATTTTATTTTGGGGGGCTACTTTCAAGCCTGATTTAGTGATGCCAGCATGTTATACATTGAACCCTATCGATGATGATAGCAGAGGGCTATTGTCTGATTTTAGGGGGCTATTTTGTTAATTTTAGGGGCCAAGTTGCCCTCAGCCCTTGTGTATTTCCTGCATTTCTTATGCATTACAAATGGTCTTCTCTTGTAAGACATATATTGAAAAGAAATTACACACACATTAGTGTACGTCCTGACTCCCTACATAATGCAGATTTAATGTATTTTACAATTGAATGTGCAAAGACTCTTGAGTCTTTATATATTTTCCCCCCCTAAAATGTACAAAATCTGTATAAAAAATATAGGGTGAATCAACAAGTATTGTGTGTTACATTTGTGGAAAATTGATTAAGTATGTGTACAGCCTGGATTTGAAAATGTTTTATTAAGTTGCGCTAAACTACCCAAGAACTGAATACATGTATGTATACCGCTACATGGATTAAATAGCACCAGCATATTTGCATACAAGTACTTGTACATGTGTATGTATGTAAATATCTTCCCCCCCAAAAAAGTCTCAATAGAGCAGACTTGCAAAATGATACAAGTTCAATGTCTTTGTTCTTAGCCTCCTTCAGTTCATTTTGATTTATGTTGAGCACCAGTATGGTGCAAAGTTTCTTGCCATTATGATTGTGAGATGTTTAGTATGTACGTCTAAACACATGATTGAATTTCAAATTGATGATCAACAAATACCTGCAGCTTAGTCATAACAAAGTTCTTTGTGACAACATTGTTAATGTAAGTGTTTTGTTTCCTTTTTAAGCAAAGATAAAAATCCAAATGCTGAAATCCTTGTCTATCTTTTTTTGAAAGGAAAATCACAAGATTGGGCACCAGGAACTAAATGAATTGAAATATATACCAACATTTAGACTGACCAGAAAATATCCAGGCTGGAAGGAATTATATTTTTTATCCTGTTGATGTTTAAGAGAAAAGAGTTTGCTTATAAATTGTGACAATTGATAGAAATTCAACCGTAAGTTTATACAACAAACGTGTATTATTGCGATTTCAAATAGTAGGCCTACACTGTACTCGTCTAACAACAAAGAAACCTTGAACAATGTACATGTAGGTTGCCTTGATTCCAATTTTTCCTTAAAGACATTATATAACATTGTGGAAGACCTGTTTAAAGGTATTGGCTAACATTTACCACAGTTAAAAAAATCTGAGCCGCATGATTCCCCGTGCTACCAGTGTCTTTGATGAGGTCTAAAAATGAAGCCCTGAAAAAAATTGTATTTCAAAATGATTATTTAGTGCTTTAAAAAAGTGAAAATCGTAAATCAATTGCCCATTTCCTCCCATAGACTTACTGTGTGTACACCTAGGTTAATAAAACTCGCCCCGAGTTTTATTGTTTGTTCATGTATAACTTGCCATTGGTAGTGTAACTTTCCAAACTTTTGTATTCTAGGGTGTTTATTTGTCCATTTGAACACTACTATGTAGCTCAGATATCAAAGTTTGACAATTTTTTAAATTGAAGCTCCACAATGTTAGCCTATCACTTTAAAAAATTGTGAAACTTTGCTATCTCACATATCTGGCAGTGTTTGGATGGACAAATTAACGCCCTAGAACACAAAAGTTCAGACAGTTATGCTATCACTGGTAAAATATGTACAGATAAAAATTGGCTCATGAATTATTCTCGGCCAATAGAAAAATCTGCAACACAGCAGTCTATGGGGAAAAACTGGAATGGTCTCTCAATGATTTTTACTCTTTTTAAATCACTTAATGATCATTTTGAACTGTAATTTCTTCAGGGCTTCATTTTTAGACCTTATCAAAGACACTTCTAGCATGGGCAATCATGTACATTTTTTAAAAAAGGGAACATTGTTATACAGTGCCTTTAAAACCCCTCTTGGGGACTGCCTCCTATCATGCTATTTCCCTCATATATTTTGTGTTGTGCATACGTGCACAGACAATTGTCGCTCTGCCCACTTGACAAACATTCTCTTTTAGCAAACGTCTAAAAATTTTCTGCCATGAGTTAGTGTATTTCACTGATTATATTTGACGGATAATTGTTATATTTCAAACCTCCAAATTACTCTCAACCAGAATGGACGGTCTATCCCTGTTTGCTCCATTAAATGTCTGAATATGAATCTTATCGTTAGCACGTGCGCAGACAATACCACTGATGAATTGTTGGAAATTTAAGCAAAATAGGGAGGAAAGGTTGGAGGTCAAAGTGAATTGAACTGCTCTCTTCCGAAAAGAATAAGCAGCTTGGACCCCAGTCGGCTCGAAATGACCTCTGGTTTGGGTTCGTTGTCTCTCCTGACGCCAGACTACAATTACAGTTTGCGTTTGGGCTCAAAACCAATGCCGTCTCTAAAGACCCCCACCTACCATTCAATTGGTATGCTAGGTCTTTCAAGTAGAGCGAGAGAAAGAAAAACGGAAAAAGAGAGCAAAGAATGATGATTGAATTACTGTTAACTGAACTTGGAAAGACTTGAATGTATGATTTCAACATGTCTGCAGACTTAGGGGTACAAGATGAGACCTTTCTGTGTGTGTGTGTGTGTGTGTGTGTGTGTGTATGACATACATGTATGTGTGTGGGGGTATGTCTGTATATCTCCTTGATTTTATTGTGGCTTCAGATTAGGTATAAGATATTCTGAGAGAGCACCCTCCCATTTACTGTAGAAACGGAAGCTCAATACACAAGGTAATTTATTTAGGGGAACCGCGGTGTTGTACATCTGTGTGAATTGAATATGGCTGAGAAGCGCCTTTGTGGCCGACAGTTTTGGGGTGAAAGGGGGCAGATTATCAGGAGTTGATTAAGCGTGACAATGAAGGACCACCTAACCCCTGCCAGCTAAAGGGAAACGAGCGACGGCTATTCAAGTCGTGGCCCAGAGATCGGCGAGTCCAACTGAGTGGCGACAGAATGCCGCCTCCAGGCAGATCTTGAAACCCATTATTTCGCAATACACTTGCGATCAGTCGTGAGGAGGATACAAAGTCATCAAAGATGTCGGTTTTGGCCGTGATGTCTAAATTTGAATAACGACAAATGGTGTCTACTTTCTGATGAGGAGGAAGGGCAAGCAAGGCAGGAAGTTTGGTTCATAAAATTTTTGTCATCAAATTCTGTTCAATGGTCCGTGATAAGAGTTTTCAGGGCACCTGGATATATTGAAAGAGCAATTGACAAAATTTTATCGGCAAGTAGGCTCGATGTTCTGATTCAATATTTACTTTTACTTGATACTGAAGGGATTTAAAAAAAGTTCATTTTGTTCTTGACTGATTGGACATTGAACTAGATCATGGTTTTGATTTTTCTGACAATATCATAACTGGAGCAGTTAATTGTGGACAAGTCAGTTACTTGGTAAACAAAATCTTCTTTTGGTCAAAATTTAGGTCAAGATTATCAGAATATAGACCTCTTTGTTTGCACATTAGATAAGCTAATTCAGGTACTGATTTTTTGAGGGGTGCATTGCACTGACCTAAATCAAAACCAAATAACAACATGCACACATGCACACATGCATACAAACACGCAGACAGACACACACACACACATACACACATACTCATAAGGAAAACATTTTTTTAATCACATGATGATTGTGTATGTAAGTATGTACATGTATACATGGAGTTATTACAGTGGCCTCCATAATGGTCAAAAGGTCAGAAACACTCTAGTTTTAGTAAGTTTTTTTTCTTTTAAAAATCTGAAGGCCTCTAAAATACACTTTTTGTTTATAAATATCGCAGCGAGGTAGAAATCCATGTATGAATCGTTAGGTCAGGTGTTCAGCCCACAGAAATTCCTTCAAAGATTTTCGGACGAAAATAGAAAGTTAAGAGCACATGACATTTTGTGTGTTGCACTTCAAAGCTGTTGTGCACCTCGCTGGAAAGTGCAAAGGTAGAAAAAAAGGTAAAGCAATAGCATGGGTCAGAGTTAGATTGTATTGCAAGAGTATTTTCATGTCCAAATTCATGTGTCTGCGATGCCATCATGTCTCTGTGTTGTTTTTTCCTTACACCTCGATCTGTGGGAAAGTGTATTTACATATCTGTCACAACTTGTTGTAGTTGAATGAATTTAGTATGCTTAAATTGTTTTCCCCTGGGAAGGGGGGGGGGGTGAGCACGTAAAAAATGAGTGTAAAATAGGGTATTTTTTATCTGCAGAATTACATGCACAGTTGATGTACACACAATTGTACGTGCAAAAGTAATGGCTCAATTTCGTAAATCCACAAAAACTACGAACCAATTACGTCAAACCATGTTCACAACTATTGACCATTGCACTGATGTTATCTATTAGCCCACTGCGGGGTGATTTGATTCTGATATAAGATGCATTCTCCATAATCCTAGATAACTCATACAAGTCTAATAGTGTAAGATGAAAATATAGTGATAATTAACTAAAATGAATATATCATGGATAAATTCATTTTAATCAATGTTGTATGATACTATGATTGGGTGTAGGCCTATATCTCAGGCAACCATACACAATTTCACATTCTCACATTACTCAAAATAGGAAATTATCTATTCAGGTATTCAAAATATGAAGATTTTAGGAGTCAAGTTCAGTTCCCACTTCTACTTTTTAGGGGTCTCGCCCACTGTTTTGGCTGCTGAGGAAACGATCAGACCTGTTATCAAGTTTACCTTGAAACTTGCCATGACTAACAAATGGGTTATAAGCAGGTCAGAGGGAAACCACACATTTCCCTGATGAGTTTATATTGGTGTTATTTTAGGAGGCAGTTTGGAAACCTGTATGACAAGTGCATCTGTCTGGTACTCTGGCTGTAACTATGATCAAAAAAAAATTGAAAGTAAAGTTGTAATATGGTTGGTCATATGTATGCAATTAGTGAAACATCTGAAATTAGGGCATTTAATTAGCTATATGGAATTGCCTCAGTCTGATGCCCCCCATGCCTGCCCCCCCCCCAATACATCGCAAAATGAAACAACACAAAACGAAACAAAGGAAAATGAGCCATGTTAGGGAGTAAAATAGTGTTCTTAGAACATTTGCTTTTAAATAGGTATATGGCACACCAGTGAAATTGTGATGCCATATAGGTATAATGGGAGGGTTCTTTCATTGGTAGTGCAGACATGTATCAATTCTTGCAATAATGATAAGTTCTCATTCTCACCAAGATTTGTTAGAATAAAGTGAAGTACAGGTACATTGTTCAGTATTTATTATGCAGATCTGACAGCTTCTAGTACATTGCCAATAATATTTAAAGTATCAAAACAAACATGTTTCTTTTATAATTTTTTCTGTTTCCTTTTCTTTGGGTCCACTATGCATCCTTTAACATGTTTAACTCATGCTACCCAATACATACAATGTCCATATAGCAGTTTCCATGGAAGGTTAAGAGTTAACCCTTTTCTGATTTACTTTCAAATCCACCAGATTTGGTATCATTCATATCACTGGGGACAAAATTAGGTTCAGAGAATGAGGTGGCAGCGCGGTGCACCAACATTTATCAGAAACCAGACAATCCATGCAAATTATGTGACTGCATGGTATGTATGTCCATATCATCACTTGTCAATCAAAAACATAAGTTCAGCGACCTTGAAAACAGAGACTACTGCCTCCCCTTATTTCATCCCGGATGCCAGTTTGATGGATGATGTTACATTCCCATGTCGTGGTGGAGTGGTAGAAGGGTGCAACATATGCCTCTGATTCTCTCAGGTATTTACAGGTGTCGACAATGACAAGTAGAAATGGAGAGGTTTCTGTGGTGACTTGTCAGCCTGCAATTAACTGAGCACAGCGGGATAAAAATAAACCCATGTTTCAGAAACCTGTCATGTACATATATGTACGTTCAAAAGTTAATGGGAAAGTTTCAATTTTTCGTAAACCAGCATTATGTGACCTTGTGACTCGATTTCAAGATTGATATTGTCACAGAATCAGATATGAGTAGGACTATGGTTTTTGGTGAATGGTTGATTCTAAATTCGAAGATTATAGCCGGTGGCAGATCCTAGGGCCCGTGCCCCCTTTCTGGTCAAATTCTTTCATTTTGACGGAGATTTTCAGAACTTTAGGGGGCCCAAACACTGCTTTTTCAGCCAACCAGGGCCTCTTTCCCCTGTTTGAATTTCTGGATCTGCCCCTGATAGTTGTAATAGTTTTACAGTTCCACAATCAAGAGTCTAGACAGATTGATACGATACCCTTTTTGATTTAGATAATGAAAAATAAAAGTGGCAGGAAGTTTGTCACAATACAAAGTAAATGGTTGAATGATCAAATGATGCACTCTCTTTTTCTTGCTGCCGATACACTGTAGGTTCTATCAAAGCATGCGATACAATACGATATGCTGAGTTCATATTCATGTAGCCCTCTTACACAGCGGCGTCACAGTGTTTTACAAAGTTAATGCATTCACATTGCACAAACTCTACATGAGCACATTCAAATGCGCACTACAACTATTCATGTTAAATGAAATAAAACCATCATGACCCCCCCAATAAAAAACAACAACAACAGAAATCCCTAGCACCACCCATTGCAACTCCCACATCCAACTGGGTCAGGCATCAATATCTATAGCTCCTGAATAATTGCCTGTATTTCAGAACTATTTTTTATTATTGATTGAGCTGCTTCCTCCTCCCTTCCCCTTTTGCCACCCCCCCCCCCAACAAAGGACAAAATTACCTTCATTGGTTGGATCACACCTTTAGTGTGGTCATTTGAATTTATAGCAACTGAACAATTCCATACAGGAAAATGTTTAAATGATTCATTTCTTTTTCCACTTCATTCAGAATGTACCCCATGTTTGGTGTCACACAAAAGGTTGTAGTACTTTTGTTTGAGCTGATGACATACATTAGGTACATGTAACAGTCCACAGAGGCACAGACTATCAGTGAGTTGGATATTTCAAAAAAAAAAAAAAAAATGCTAAATCAATTTGCTCATCAAATGTGCACACTAAAACTTGTTTACCACCCACCTCTTATACAAAACACAAAGTCTGGAATAAAATTACAAATTTTGGAGGGTACGTACAAATTGTTGACCTTCGAAAACTATATCGCCTTAATTAGTCTAATCCATCTTGGTTTCATTGCTTTGACAGGCCTTAATTATTGGGCATGATTGATGACTGCTTGTTATCAAACACCGTGATAATTGTCTCCGACGTAAATGCCCCTGAGATCGGAAACGTGATTTTATGTAACAAAACCCAACCGAACTTCCCGAGTACAAGCTCGAAAATTTCGCCTTCAGGCAACATTCACAGCTAGGTCAGGTAGGGGGGAAAATATATATTTTCGCTGCCAGTTGTTTACTGGAGCGATGTCTGTCCCTTGGTAGGCTGTTTCGTTGCTGGGATATATCCCTCTGATAACGTTGCTGCGAATGTGGTTATACTTGCGTCTCGTGGTATTCGGGGAGGAATTCAGTCTCCACGGGACTCATTGATATCTCTTACTCGTGTCACATCTGGCCACTTAACACCTGGTGTGTAAATATTGCCGAAACCGGATAAATTTACCGAAATCGTGTTTTTGCAGAGAGTGGTGTAAGGTAGTACGTCCACTTTTGGTCTCTTGACATATGTTTACTATGTGTGTGACCGTGTATTCTCCTCAAATAGAATTTGGTGTATTAGTCTTAACTTTTCAAATGCTTTGTACCTGTAAGCATGTCACTGTATACATGTATGAGAATGTATTTTTCCCTTCATTTCAAAGAAATTACATACAATTTTACTCTTGTTAAGAAATGTTGATTTTGCTGTATTTTCATTTTGGGGGAGCGTGGGGCCTTGAATATAAGTTGGGTGAGGGTAGGGAGTGGATGTTCTGTCTCCATGGAAACACTACCTTTGGTCTTGAGCTGCTTGTACTATATTGTATTGAAATGGTACTATGGTAGAATGTCTGACATTTTCTCCAGCAACAATTGCCCTAACGATTATTTCATGCACTAACCCTGACCTCAATCCTAACCTTAACCCTAACCCTAACCCTAACCCTAACCCTAACCCTAACCCTAACCCTAACCCAAACACTAACCCCAACCCTATTCTGAACTAGAAACCCTAACCGTAACTCTTTGTCTTTCGAGATATTTTCACCGGAGCAACTGTTGCTGGTGCAAATGTCAGATCATCTACAATGTAATGGTAATCACCCCTGCCCCAAGATGTCTGTTCTGTCTGTTCCTGGTGAGAATGTTTTGATTGACAGCGTAGCAACAGGTATGGAATTCACCTTCTAACAGGTGTTATTAGAATGGAAGAAATGTACAGGATATCTGTAAACAAAGAGGAATGTACACCTGGCCTGGGCTGTGCATGTAAACGTCTGTGAATTTTGCACCTGGGTTGAGTAAAAGTATGCATGATTAATTAAAATGTAATTTATTAACACCTGGACCATGTTGTATATTTCATTTTATTCAGATATCAACTTCATAAACTTTATAATAACCATACAGATCTGCATTTGTAAACTTTGAAGGTACTGGTAGCTAAGTTTCCCTGAGTCCAATATTTCAGCTTGTGGACGAAAGTTCAGTTTGGTGAACACAGTTTATTCACATGAGGCTGACAGTTGTTAAACAATTTCCTTCAACTTATACACAATCATGAATAAACATGTGGTGAACTTTACATAGAATAAAACTCTTGTCATTAATAAATATTCCATATTGAAGAGACTCTGTTGAATATACACAAGTCAACATCAATATCAATAAGTTACGCTTGACCATTATACTATGTATGGTTAATGTTGCACATCACCATGGACTCTGCACTTCGTGGCTAGGTTCTGAGGAATGATTCCACTATTTAGGTAATGTTAGGTAATAGGTAATGTTCCTTGAAATGATGTTTCCTTAAAACAATTCCAGGAAATCAGAAACCAAGATTCAAAGTGGCACTGCCACTTATGCAGTAGTGGGATCACATTATAACTTGTCGAGTCATTGTATATTGTGCTAACTTCAGTTTATTTGATGTTATATGATTTATGTGGTACACATTCATTTGATCTGAGAATATGTACACCAGGGCCCTAATCCCTATCTCATAAAACTTGCAATCAATTGCAAATCCAAAAATCGATTGTAAGTCTTAAAATATTAGGTTATGATTGGTTGAAATCAACTTGCGATCGATTTTTGAGAATTGCAATCAATTGCAAAGTTTTATGAGACAGGGCCCTGGAAGGCCAAATGTAGGTGATAAAACATTCATAGAAATTTTCCTGGTAGTTTTAGTGAATAGTCCAGGAATATTAATTTGATGTTTTATCTGATGAACGAATTGAGGTTGAAAAAATGTTGTAAATTCACCGAGAAGGTGTTACAGATACTGGTAGGTTTCCCGGTATATCTACCCTCTTCATTCTGCGTATTGTTACCAGCATATATTCACCAATATTTTGAAGGGGGAAAAATTGCTATGATTCAAATAAAACTTACCTTGTGCAACTGATCATCTTGCAAACACTCTTCATAAATCATTTTTTGTTTGATGTTTTTATTGACAGGACTTACTTGTGGTGCTAGCTGATACCACCACAGAAGAAACTACATTTTACAAGATGGCGACTCGGCCAGCAACACAGACACTCTCCTTTACGCAAAGATGCATCGCATACATTCCATTATTGAGAAGAACATTATTATTGTTCATCCTTCATCACATTCTCTTGACTCGGAACTGTGCATCAGCATATCCCCAGTTTAGCGAACAAACTCCGGGGTTTTCATTACAGCGACTAGCGATAGACTCTCAGACTGAGGCCGTGTATGTCGGTTCGGTAAATAAAATTTATAAACTTGATAGCAATCTAACTGCTGCTGTAGAGACGATCACGGGACCAATTCTTGATGATGTATTATGTCAACCTGTTCCCGGTTCTTGTCCGGGAGGAACGTTAACGGATAATTATAATAGAGTTCTGCTAGTTGATGACAATCGACTGATTGTGTGTGGGACTGTGCATCAAGGAACGTGTGATATACTGTCACTGGAAACGTTAGATGTCATAGCGAATGATTCAATTGAAGAAGTAGCTGTGAACCGGGCCTATGGCACGACGGTAGCATTTATAGGGAATGGAGTGGATGGATCGAAAGCGCTGTACGTGGGATCGTCCCGGTCAGAATGGGGGAGGGGGAATCTGTGGACGGTCTCGAGCCGTAAATTACCACCTGATTCTTCCAGCTCTGACATTTTTGAAGCATTCAACGGTGGGATAACCCAGTCCGGTCCAGCTCAGGTCACGATTCCACAAGGAACAATCAATGCATCTCCGTCAACTCAACCTTTCAACATCACTTACGTATCAGGATTCGCGGCGGGTGGTTTCAGTTATTTTGTGGCAATCCAACCGCAGGACTACGACACACCAAGTAATTACTACACAAAGCTCGTTCGCGTTTGTCAACAGGACGATCATTTCTACTCATACGCTGAGCTGCCGCTGCGGTGTT
>JZLH01S0066860.1:54325-71457 GCA_001188425.1 Eucidaris tribuloides
GCATAGTGATTGCCGTTAATGACTAGTGAGAAAAAAGGTGTCACGAAAATGTTCATTTTGGGGGGTGGGGGGGGGTGGATGCGAGTTTGGGAATGGGGATATGCATGAATTTGACTGTCATTGAATTCATTGATAAAAATTGTATCACCCACAGAATGCATAGTGTATTTCAGTAAGTATTAGGTACAGCGTGTATTGTTGTGCGAATGATTTTTTTTTTTCCAGACACAGTTTATGGTGACAGACTGTCGTTCATGTTTGTTTTCTTTACTAAAAATTTTGTTCACCCTGAAATCATATTTCATAGCTCTGGTTAGAATTTTGGCCCACTAATAAGGCATTATTTCCCCAATTTTCTCGGTCATTACGCCTCATTACATAGAGCTCAACAAAGGAATGATTCAAATTCCATAATTTACGGTAATTATTTTGTCAAGACTGATTTTTCTTGGCAGTCATTAATTTGTCATGTCTAATTTAACATTCCATGATTTGATTTCATTCTGGATTGAAACTGTGAATTAAGAAATTCATGACTCAAAAAAAAGCACATTCAACCATCATTTTAGGAATACTTAGCTTGTGCAATAATATATTAGTCTAAATAGTACTTAATAAAATGCAGAGTAAATAAGTGGTACGAATCTACATGCATTAGGAAGTATTATACCAGATTAAACCGAGATGCAAGACAATAAATCATAATTGTTATAATAAACATGCACATTTGATATCTTGTGAGATGGCTTCACCACACATTTATCGTTCAAATTTGTTACAGATATGGTAGCATGTAGATTATTTTGCAACATGAACTGAGCTGGGTTATGTTTAACTATATGAGTATCGCTTGATGGAAAATGAAACGTGTAACTCCTGCAAAATGTTCCGAGTTCTCCCCTGGGTAATTTATGGACTAAGTGATGTATCATTCGGCTCCCGCGAAGGAAAACGCAAGCTTATTTTATAAATCGGTGCAAGCCTGGGGGGCACCGAATACCATCCATCATAGCTTCTCCCCGGTTTGGGAACGTAACAGTTAGTTTAACTAATTTAAGCCCTCGTCAATTGAAACCCCGTCATATGATGTACGACTTATGGTTAGCATATTCCTAATGCTTCTGCATATTCGGTGTGTTTTAATATGCGGTTCACAGCATTTCTGCCATGCGCCATGAATTATCCTTCTCACATTAACCTTGTCTGCAATGTCTACATGCTGATTACCCTGTGGGTCGTTAGTAAAGCCATAGAAATAATGTAGTCATTATGAGTACGTCAATGTACAGGACAATGCGGTTTGAACATGCAGCTTTTGTTCTCTCACACATTTAATAATAAACTACCATGGATATGATACTTTTTCAACACTTCCTGCATGGAAATTTAGTATCAAGATGTCACAAAAATGTAAAACTTATTTGATCTTGTAGGAGTTAAAGTTAAACCTGTGTACAAATGGTTAATACGATTCATTATTCTCAGCACATAAATCACATAAATGGCTATGAGCAAGTTCTTGAACATCATGAGCAATTTATACACATGCGCGTAAATAATACTCTAGATAACGTAATGTGTGTTTTAAGTTTTGGTTGAGATTTATAGTTAAAACATCAGCAACTGCTTGAAAAGGGTGTAGATGCATTTTATGCCACGATTTCTGCTTCTAGCCTTCTACCACCATGTCGTGAATGTGTGTGGGAGGTTGGAGTGGATAAAACAGGTCCTCTGTTTCATCACTCATGCATCTGTGGATCATTTTTCGGTTTTCATTTTTAGAACAAAGATTTGCTAACCTTAATTTGTGCAGTCATGCCTCTGGCAAACTTGTCAAGTTTGAAGAAATGACTTCATCTGTACCTATTAATAGGGCCTGAGATCTGTGATATTTTATAACCCTGGATGGTTGAAACCAAAGTCTCTACCTGTTTTTTTTTTCCACCTCCCTAGTATCATTAGCTCATCTACATGTAACCCGAAGGGTCAAGTGAGCAATCGTGATCGCTTTTGGACGTTGTTCGTCGTGCATAAACTTTTCACATTTCATCTTCTTCTTTAAACGCGTTATTGGATTTGGACCAAACTTGCCAAAAATCATCCTGAGGAACAGGGGATGTAATGTTCCTCAAATAGTACACCTGGTCCTGTGGGGGCCCATGGCAGGGCCCCTAAGGGCCAAAACTAGGTAATTTTCAAACATCTTCTTCTCCAGTCCTATATCCTAGTACTAAGGATAATCCTCCAGCTATAATGGGATGACCAGTGACTCTTAAATTTTTATTTAAAGCTAGTAAAATGGGGATAAGATTGTGATACATGTTGATTCCATATTGCAGAAATACATTGTGACATGATTTATTTTGTTTGTCACATTTACATTACCTGACATTAAAGTTATCAATACATATCAAACACAATCTAGAATTCCTTTGATCCTAGTTTATTCTGTGATATAATTCAACACTGATGTAAAACTGTTCAAAATTTGCACTTGGAAGCTAGTTTTGGACCTGACTCATTCTTAATTTGTATTTCGTAGTTCATACAGCCTGGAAATGGCAATCACCAGCAAATTTTATGTTGATCAGTTTTTATTTGGATACTATATTTCCAAACGCAGCTCCAGTGAACGACTTCCCTCACTATCTAGTTTTATCCTTCTTGACTGTACCTGTAATTCGATGAACAAATAAATTAATAATTAAGCAAACAAAAACGACAGTGACTCCCTGTCTCTGTTGCGGATCCAGCACATTGCACTTTGAAACGGCGATTTGTCATACTCGCGTTATCTCGTAAAAATCAATAAGTGTTTGTCTGCAGTAGCCGTTAATATCATTTAAGCGGCTGTTTACAGCTGTGGAATGCATCATAAATCCGAGAGTAGTCGCCCGGGTTTCACTTGACCGACCTGTTCTTGTTAATGAAAATCCTCTCCTGAGTGTGATTGCTCTGACGATGAGCCGTGACAAGTTGCCAGGTTTTTCTGTTAAAATTTTTCCGAAGACCCCCGGTTTTGTGTCCATGCCGCAATACTATGATTGCAAGCCATAAATTAAGATGGTCTGTCAACGCTTGTGCATTTTATGTAACGTGTGTATTTTTACCTGTCAAGCTTCACTGGCACGTGGCTTAGGCAGTGAAGTTGTGTGTCAGTCCACAGCGTTATGTGGTTGACGTGTCTTTCAACGACGTACAAGTTCAGAAGGAATGGCATTAACACCTGACGTATTTGAAAATGTTTGGAAGATCATTTCCTGCTGAAATTATAACGTGTTGAAGAAAAAGACCAATAAATGAAGGCATATTTCAACAATTATTATTGTGGTTGTTTGATAACCTAACTAACAGTGTTGTAGTCGAGTCACGACCTTCCGAGGCAAGACGAGTCCGGAGTCACTAATCAGCCATTCCACAGCGTAAGGGTCAACATCAAAACTCAAAAATTGAAAGTGAAAGGCAAGTGATTTTTGTCACTTAATGATCTCAAAAGAGGGAATATTGAAACCCATCTAAATCTCAAAGATTTTTTAAAATAAAGCATTTGAATTAAAGTTACAGCCTTCCTGAAATACATTGAACTTTTGTGGTAAAAAAGAAGGGTTTGGGGTATAAAGTCACAAACAGGAGAAATAAATGAAGCTGATTTGTAACATGTTGCTTTAGCTGTATCATTATAGCTATTCCAGTAATGGTTTGATAAAACCATTAAGAAGTTTTTTCGAAATGGGCTTTTGGTATTTTCCAGCAGTAGTTGTCATCATTGAAAAACACACTCAGCGAAGATATGTCAACGCGATCACAAAAATAAAGGGATTTTTGTAAGATGTACTAAATAAAACTAGAAAGTAGTTTCAGCTGGTGTTTGGACATGTAAGTGAAGAAAGTTGTGTAGTGGTATCAAGAGAAGTATAAACATTTTCGATTGCCCGTTCATACGTTGAAAATAAAAACAATCTCTAATGAGTGTCAGCGATCACAGCATACTGTAGTCGGACTAGAAGTCACAAAACAGAGTATAGATCAAAAATTGAGAAACGTAAGTAAGCATGACTCTGCTTTTATTCTGATTTCATTTCAATGTAAGGCTTTTCCAGTCGATTTATAAAACTTGATAATTTTTTCGAAATTGGCGTGGTTCATGTATTTTCCCAAGAATGCCTATTTTCATTTATGAAAAACACTCGCATAAAATATGTCATGACAAAGTTTCTAAGATGCTGACATGCATTTCACTGCCAAACTGTTAAAGATATAGTTAGATGGGGGCTAAATTCCCGCTTATTTTATGCAGAATTTAATTAGCTAACAAGTTTAGTATAATTTCATTTTACATGTAAATAAAATAATTGGAGGAAAATGGAAAAATGTACCCCTACCCTTAGATTTTTGAGAAGTGTGAAAAAAAAAAGGTTCATTTGCCAAAAGAAATAGTTCTGGGAAAACAGGTCCAAGCTACAGGCCTTGAAATTTAATGCATTGGTCCTTATATTTTCCCCTTAAGATGATTAATGTTTCTGAAGTAGGTTGCCGTTCATATTTTTTTATCAAAAATTAATTGACAATTTAGATTTTACTGATTTTGAACCCAATACGTAAGTACAGCACCCTCGTACATTCTATATCTTTTCATAATGCTATTGAAATTTATGGGATGTTTTCGTCTTCGTAAAATACGCCACACTGTCTTATGAATACATTTTATACCAAAAATCAATATCATACATTAGTTGTTGCTAGCATGTCTGGCAGCCTCAGCAAGCTTGTCAGGCTGGCTATAAGAACAACGCTTTGTTAAACAGAATAGTATCATTAAATTTGCGATTTCTTATGCACTGTCTAAAGGACCATATGCCCTAGTCTGGGTCTTCCAACATTTAGTTAATCCATTCTTGAAATTGTAAGGAAAAACTGCTATTCGTTGTAGGTCAACTGTCATTTGAATAATGACAAAAATCTGGGTATGTTAAGCACGAGTAAGTATCTTGAAGGAGTAAAACAGTCAGAGAGGGAGTAGTACAATGGAGGGGCGTGCAAAAAGCGAGGAGTCTGCATCGTGTCTAGAACTGGAGGACTCCATGGCCTAGTACATACACTGCAAAAACACAGCAACAAAAAAAATGTGAACAAATGCTAAAAAAACAAAAGCAATTTTGCATTTGCTGAACTTCAGGAATTTCAGCAGCAAAATTTTCAGTTCACGAAAACATATTAGATTAGTTGGAAAAAATAAAGTTATAGTTTGGTTTGGCAGTCAAATGGTGGTAGAAACCTTGAACCATGGTATCGATGTGAGTTACAGAATGGCTTAATTTTTAATAGTCCTGAATAAACTGGAATTTATCACACTTCTTTCAAAAGGTATTCAGACAAATTACATCGATAGTTTATTCATTGATTAACATTATAATTTAAGCTCTTTAAACGCTTATGACAGCTATACAAATGAGACTGGGTCACGCTGATGCACGCATTTGCTGTCACGCGAGTCACATTTTTTTGGGCCCATTCTCGCAAACTATGGAAATTTGGCACATCTTAAGTTTACGCGATGATTTTGAGCTAGGGTATCACGTTTTTAGTTCAGCAAAAAATAACTTTAATCACATTGTAGTTTATAGGAAAATCAATTTGAATAAAGTACTGTCAAAAATTCTCTCTTTTTATCACCTGTCACGCGAGTCAGCGAGTCAATGAAATGTGCATTATACTAAAAAAGTATTGATTATTGACAATCATTTCAGAACTGAAATCCGTGTATTGCAATGCCTTGCACAAAAAACATCTTAAATTGGTTTGCAATAAAGCCAGTTTGATAACAGTTATTAAGACAATTGAAACTTGGAAATTTAGTTCAAATGTCACGCGAGTTCACTATGGATGGCTGCTATTGTCGAGGCGAGGCGAGTCGAGTCACCATCTCGCGAGGCCAAGGCCGAGTCCAAGTCACCAACTAATATTTTAGGGCATAATTTTAACCTTTCAAAAATTACAAGTACTCTGAAATCCTACAATCAATTACACACTATCATTCAACAATCAACCATTCATTCAAATCAACCAATTACTGAAATTTATCAATTTGAAAAAAAAAATCAAAAAAAGTAAAGCAAAAGCTGCTGACTTTGAAGTAAACATTGTTTGATGTTTATAACTATTATTGTCCTCAGAACATTTAGCTTATGATCGGGCATCAACTTTCACAGTGCCTGTCTTGTTGCAGTAGAACAGCGACATAGAGAAACATTGACTAACCTGATGAACTGTGTGAAACTTACAGGCTGGATAGATTGAAGTAATCAGTGCATGGTAAACTTTCTTAGCTTCAAGTCATATTAGTATTTCCATAATTCTTTTTGGAATATTAGTTGGAAATACTTCAAAATGCATGCCAAACAAATGAGATCTGGTTTATTCTGAGATTCAACAGATTCTATAAAATCTTGCGGCCTCGACCCGGCCTCGACCCGAATCGTCGAGGCCACACGCTCCGAGGCTGAGGCTGAGTCCAAGTCATGGCATTACGAAGCCGAGGCCGAGGCCGAGGACTGGCAAAGTCGGCCTCGAGGCCGGCCTCGAGTCCTCCAACACTGCTAACTAACAGTATCTTGCGTGTATTATATTAATATGTTGAACCTAAACAATTTGTGATAGGGCCAATTAATGTTTGAACAACATGGTTATGTTTTGTTACATCTTCAAAACTTAACATTTTCTACACATATTTCAACATGAAAATATCTAACTGGACAATTTCCAACCCAACTATTTTAATAATCACAATAACATAGGCATCGGTCAACTGCCAAATTTGTAATTGGGAAATTACTGACAAGTCATTTGTACTCTTGAGAACACACATGTCCTCCTCAATTTGATGTGATGGATCACAATGACTGAAAGAGTCAGGTACTAATACCTGGGGCTTGTCTCCACAATGTTCAATAAATTACACACAAATTTTAGAAGCAGGTGTAATAAAACTGTATAAGATCTTTTCGTCAGTTATCCAGCAGAAGGGCCCTGGCTTATGTTCCCAGCAGAAGGGCCTTAACAGTAAATTTCTCCAATTTGAAAAATATTGCATTATTTGATATTTGCTCTTAACAGACTGACAGAAGGATCTAAAAATATCACACTACTTTGATTTAATGTGAAAAGAGCCAGTGGTTTCCAAGTTAGAGACAATTTAGTGTTAAGGCCCTTCTGCCCGGAACATACGCTAGGGCCCTTCTGCTGGACAACCAATGATTTGCAAACTGTTAGTTCTGCTTTTGTGAGAGGCAACATGCTTGCAAACCTGTTGTTGATGTATTCCAGGTACACACAGACCTTCAATCCTTCCTAGCAGTATATCAAATCCTGCATGCATAAATATTGTTTTTAGTATGTCAGTGTTGTTGCTTCAGTATTAAATTTTCATCAGAAATTAATGCACAGCTGCAATGTGCAATGCATGGTATGCAATTCATACTTATGTCTGCATACCATTTCTTCCGTCACAATACATTATGACAATATTTTCAGAGCAGAATATTTGCTTAGTTTTATTGATTTTAGAATAGTTCTATATATTCCCAAATGAGGACTGCTTTTAAAGCCCAAGTATAGTTTTGGTCGATCAGACAAATATTTGTCAGTCTTTCACAAAATATTCTATTGTCACCCAAGACATCAGAAAAACAATATCAAACCTACTCAAAATGGTTTATAGTGACATATTACGGTGTTTAAATTAAAGGAGAGCATCTAGTGGTATGTACATTACCTGAAATCTTGAGTTCCAAGCCCCCCCCCCCACCCTCCCCGGAGATTTAACATTTCTGAGTAATTTCAAAAAAATGGGAGGGTTTCAGAGCGAGCTATTTTCAGGGCATTGATAGATCATATATGTGTATCTAAAAAATATAATTCCAAAGAATGTCATTTTTCATCATTTACCAAAACTGTACCCCGCTTTAATCTTACTTTTTCCCTTTCATAGTGCACAATAGAGGAAAAAACTGCAAAATGTGATTCACGTAGGGAAAAAGACTTCAGACAGATGCAGAAAAGTGGAAATATCCTGTGATGCGCTCAAATATCCATATCTTAGTACACATGATATACAAAGGAAACGTGAGCAATGAAAGGGAATCAACCAAAAATGTGCCTATCTATGATTTCAGACGGAGACCTCATATCACGTTCCTTGTAGGTGGAACCATCATGCACGATTCATTCACAATGACTACATTTTTTTTTCTTTCAAAAATATCTCTTCATTATCCACTTGCAGACAGGGTCAGAAGTCAAATTTTGAGCTCTGTGCACCGCCAGCTTGGGTTTTTCAAATGCTATGCGACAAATGGCAAAAGTTGATTCGATTAAATCTGATTCCAAGTGGCCGCATCCAAATAAGGCATCGTTAATAGCATTTCCTGTCTTGTTTCATGAAGTCAGATTATCAAATCTTGAAATGATTCTAAGTGCCTGGTTCCAAATCCAGATTGTCGCATGGTGATTGTTCTGAATACTACATGCATGCATTTTAATGTTCGTTTCTCAAAAAAAAAAAATTTCTTCTTGATGCCTTTGGTGGGTGTATATTTACTCTAATACCAGTGAAGCAAGACAAAAAGAGATAAAAAGTAAAAAGCAAACAAAATACTTGTATGACATTGAAGGATGTGACTATTCAAATAGTGTTATCAATTTTGTATAGGTCCGGTAATCACTGCAGGTTGGTCCTGTACGCAGTTACTGACGTGTAACTAATGCGGTATGAACACACAGTGATTGGAAACGGACGGGGAAAAAAATTATCCCGATATGTATAGACAAAAATTACTCTGCAAGTTTTGGCTCTATTCAACCCAAAGTTCACCTGACAAAGGCGAGCATAAAGAGATTCTATTCAAAGTTGAAAGACGTTGAGAAAAATGCCAGTCGCTATTGTGTTCGTGGAAGTACATGGTTCCACAGACATGGTTTGTTGCGCCCAAGGCATTTAGACTGCTTTCATAGTTGGACCTGTACCAAGTATAATTTTCTTCCCATCGTTCTATTGAAAATATCCATAAAGGCGTGTATTAGACATGCATTGATAACAGACCATGAGTCATCCAATATTTCACGCAATAATCCTAAGAATATAATTCCATTTTATGTTGGCACGGTGGCCATGGGAACTTTTGACGCGAAAAAGGGGATGAGCCGATTTTCGAAAGACTCATTGAAATGCCGGTAGTGTTACGAGCAAAGAATAGGGCATTTAGCAGCAAAAATCGGTAGAATCAGTACCTCATGAGTGAAATGAAAGGAAATTACTGTTTGTGTGTCAAGTAGGCTAGATATTAAACCGTCCAACCGTTGCTGTCTTTTTATGACCAAAATCTCCCCCACTCACGGTTTCAAAAGTCGTATTCATACAGAAATGCGCCTTTGAGAGTACATGATTATATCATGCAGCTATCTAACCTATCTGAACTTTATCATCTTTTGAAGTTTGAAGCAAAATAACTTGTCACAATATCCAACATTGAGTAAAAAGATACTGTATGTGACCATTCCTTTAACCCTGTTGACTCCAAACACAATTTGCATGAAGCTAGTTTGTTTTGCCCAGACTTATGTTCTGATGTTTTCAGAAAGCTGCAAACTACAGACTTCCAGTTCCTCAAGGTCCTAGCAATGTCTTAAGAAACAATTTAAGCATACTTTTCAATTTAAGTTTCTCACAAACATTATCTGATGTTTGGTTATAAGCACTGTATTTCCTTCAAAGACTTATGCATGTTCTTTTCATAAGCAGTTGTGAATTTCACTACTACGGTAAGCTGAAATGCTGCAACTGGTCTTTTTTGTACACTTTTAACACTGTCATCCAACTGCTTTGCTGAAGAAACCTTGTTTGAATAAAAGTTGTCTCGACTGTGGAGAGGTATGTCCGGCATTGTGTTTCTTCATGTAATCAGGTATGTTGCATAACTTTGCAAGTTACAGTTATTGGTAGCACAAACAGACATTCCTTGCATTCATTCAACAGAATGAGTTCCATGTTGTTGTAGAAACAGATTTTGTTCTCTTGTTGAAGCATCTGTTAGTTTTTGCACCAATTGTAGGTACTTTGGTATTCCAAGCATAAAAGAAAATCTTAATCCACAATAAGAATCCTATTACTGAAGGTCAGTCACCTCTGAAGCCATGGAGAAAAATGTTGGCTGTTCTTATTCTGTTTGAAATGGTATAAGTTGTTGTGCTTTTCAGATTTCTGCCCCAGTAATCCTCTTTTTAAACTTAGTAGGTAGGTTTCTTCTAGTGAAAAACTAAAATTAGATGTGAGAATGTGTTAAGGTGGTTTGAACTTTGTGGCTCATATAAAATTATTCTTAATTCTATCCCAATTTTAAGGACGATCATATCTTGAGGAGCACATACACAGACTGACAGACAGAAAGACACACACATGCATGAGGCTGACAGAATATGAATGTTTTCAGACTGATCCATGGAATTATATTAATTTATGACAAATTCAAGAGTAAACATGGATAAGAAATACAAGAAAATCATGATGACATAAAATTTTCATACGTGAATTTTCACACGTAAATTTTCACACAGTTGGAAGTAACATTTTGGGTATGATATTTATATTTTCTAAGATATGTAAGATAAAGAAGTAAGAGTAAGACTGATAAAGAAAAAACTGTCAATGGCAAGTAAAATATCTTATTTGTACAAGTTGGTTAACAAAGAAATAGGAATACAAAATTCTATCTCTGTTGCAAGACTGTACAAACACCATCTCTAAATCACCAGTAGCAATATTAGCAATCTTGCTTCTTCTTCTTCTTTTTTTTTTTGGGGGGGGGGGGAGTCATTTGAGATTTTAAATCCATTTTCAGTTCTCTCTTTTTACTCCACTTGTTAATCTTGGCACAATGACAGTACAGCTTCCTTGAGGTTTGACTTACTTGACCAAACTAACAGATATTACTCTATATGTATGAAGTCATCTTCCCGCAAAATCATCTTTGTTTCCTTTTTCCTTTTGAGAAAATGTGGATAAGCGTAATACTTGTAAATCTGCATTTAAGGAACTTATTCGCAGGTGGTGATTTGAAAGGAGCAAACCAAAGGACACCAGCGGACTTTTGATTGCATCTTTGTGTCTGATTGCGGTTTAAGCCAACCAAACCGTAATATTTGTTAAAGAGAGATGGAGCTAAAAGCTCTCGACTGCTTTGTCATTTTGATAACAAGCAGCGAACCCAACCGGTTTGTTGCAGAAGTTGTGATTTGTACGGCTTCGTGGTCGGATGATACAACTTAGATAAGGACTTAAGGACGAGCTTTGACACAAGTGAATGCAATTCAAAGAAAATTTAAAAGGCAGGTAGGTAAAGCATATCGCTGTTCTGACATTTGTAAGACGAAATTGTCACAAAGACACAAATGGGCAATTCCATGATTAGTTACGTTACACTTTATGATAAAGTTCACTCAACATTTGGCTCTTACATGAATATGCTTTGATATTATTTTTCTGTTTTGGTACTGTCAGTTCTCTAGACTGGCACCTACTTCACAACATCAAGCAAAATCATGAGACATGTTTCAGAGGGTTAGTTATGTTACATAAAGAGGACATGGAAAAAAAATGACAAGTCTTTGTCCTCAAAGTTTCCCCAACCTGTTTTCAACTGAAACAAACTGTGGTATTTATGCTATTTTTGGTGTCTTGATAAGTCATTTGATATATAACTTATTGATAAAAATCTTTTCATTTTTAACTACAACATCAAAAACATGGTTAGTTACGTTACATTTTGTCCAGCCACGTAAATTTGCGTTATTCATGTCTTTTTCAGATTTAGTATGCATATGTGGGGCTTTATTACTTTCAAAACAATGAGAAGAAGTTATTGACATGGAAAAAACTGCAGAATAAATGATAGTTTTTCATAAAACTGAGATTTAGTCACACTAGTCCCACATGTGGTATTTCATGTATGGTTCTGATTCTCCTACAGGGTGCTGTTGAAGACGTAAAATTTAGAGTGGAAATTATGTCCCCCATTGTTTCTTCATGATTCATACCCATTCAAACCATTAAAATGTAATATGATTCCAGACAGAGCAATTTATATAATTTGTGATTTGTCCCGTAATTCACGGAATTGCCCAAATGTATTTTACTGTACTGTACTGTAGAAGACGAATGTGACTGAACGCTAAAAACGACATAACTGAATGAAATGAGCGATTTCATATTTCTCACAGTCTGCATGTTTGGTCTACTGTACCTGACAAATTTGCAAATTTTATTTTGTTGCAGCATTGGACAAGTGCTAAATTTCCATGTTCAAACACTTGACCTTCAGTAATTGTTTTCTTTGACGTTAAGGTCCTTTCCTTATAGCCAAGTGAAATGTACACAATTTTTTACATGAAGTCGAAAGGTTTCACCGGATAAACATGCGTATGAGAGGTTTTCGATAAAGTACTTTCAAGGCCTTTCACAGTCAACGACCTAAAATCTTTGATGCAGAAACTGATTTCTATTGAATTGCTGAGGATTCACTTGCTGTTGATCAAGTGGCTCAATGTAACATTAATTGTTTAGCACCTCTATGCTTTTGTTTCCTTGATGAATGGAATAGTAATAGTAGTTTCAATATTACCTGTGCCTCTAACTATAGGGGAGGAAACCTAGGCATACACGTAGATGGTGAAAGACGTGAGGGTTAACACGTTCAACAATCTCCCTTACATTTCCGGGCAGGATTGAAACCACAAATTTACATAGATGATAGCGATAGTTATGGTGAGGAACAAGAAGTGTTTTTCTTTACTACTAGAGGGAAGGTTACGTTCCCCAGTTGCACTGGCGGAATGGATCGTATGCATAATCATTCTCTTATTGAATTGCATTATACAAGCAAGGCGGAGAACAACCCTTGCAACGTGGTAGAACTGTAAAGTGTGCGTTCAATTGTGTGTGTCAGGTAGCAGCTCGTAATCCAGATTACTAAATCTCATTCATGCATGGACACTTGCCCAAAATGCATGGGGAGGGGGTGTCGGTCAGGTATGAATGAGCTTCCAAATAGTTCTTTGTTAGTCTGGCTTCCAGACTTGTAGATTAACCCATCTTACATTCAGAAGAAAACTACTAGATCTTTAGTCAACTTTTTGACTGAGAGTCTAGTGTCTTGATTTACTTTTGCTAGCTCTTAAGGCAGAGTGAGTGAGGTCTGGAGGCAGAAAAAGTTACATCTAAGGAGAGTGAGTGTATTCTGGAGGTAGAAAAAGTTGCATGGTCTTGAACCAAGGCTAGTTCTGTTGGAGCACTGTCTGTCTG
This sequence comes from Eucidaris tribuloides, assembly GCA_001188425.1. NCBI lineage: Eukaryota > Metazoa > Echinodermata > Echinoidea > Cidaroida > Cidaridae > Eucidaris > Eucidaris tribuloides. The sequence continues at coordinate 67,677 of JZLH01S0066860.1, forward strand.
CTGCCAGCTGATGGGGAAAGACAGAATGTGGGAAGGTGGGTCTATGTGTTGGAATCTCACGATTGAACTCTGACCTCGGACAAGGGGTGTATGAGGAGGGTGGGATTAGGGCTGGGCGATGACCTAGTTTTTCATACCTTGGCAACCACTCTGGGGATGATGGATGGTGTGTGTCAGAGACGCAGGTGTTGATGGGGAAGGAAAACATTAATGTCTTCTGAATAGACCTGGGGGAAAGTTAGTCTACCATCCAGACTCAGTGAGCAGCTTGTTATCCGTATTTGAGGTATATGCAAAGCCCATCTTACCTTGAAGCATACTCATTGGAAGAATAGAACAGCAAATTACTCTATTTATATGGCTTTGTTACACATCAGGTGGTGTTTTAACCTGTTGGAAGACGGTTTGATCTGGCTGTAACATGTACTTCCCATAGACCTTGTGGCAAGATATCCTGCTACATAAGCAGATAATTGTTTTCCACACAAAAAATATAAACAAAACCAAAAACAAACTAATAACTTACAACAATATTAGGGTATTAAGTTTGCTTGTCAGTATAGGCCTATAAACAAATGAAATGTATCTTAAATTCTAAACTAGATGATCACAAGATGTTATTTCGATTCAAAGGTCAATATTAAGTGATATCAGGAGTGTATACACTTCAAAACAAATGAAATTTTATACTCCAAAACAAAGTTGGAACTTTCTGTCGCCTCGTGATACGTGAGCAGAGGAAGTTGTCAAGTTTTGAACAAGTCGGTTGCCCCGGATGATAGTTGTTGATGGACCTGGCTTTCTATTGGTCGGCACTTCCTCCGTTTGACCAACGAGCCGTCATAATAGTCTGGGATTGAGAACAAATTAAATAATTGAGTAGTAATATCCTGTGGACCTCGGCTACAGGAACAAGTATTTTAGGCGCCTCAGCTGCGAGTATATCAAATTTTGCTGTGATGAAAGCGAAACAGATGATCTGAGGATTCTTGTTTACTCATGTTAGTTGAATGTTTGTTTGCTTTTCATGAGGAGTTTAAGACATACTTTCAATTATCGATAGAAAATATGCCTGTCTCTGTCTGTATATGAAGTTAAATGAGAAACGATAAAAGAAAACATAAATTCTTTCTAGGATGTATGATTGCTGTGAAGTGCAGTATTAGTGTGATATTTCCAAATGCCGGTTTGAAAGGGCAGTGACATGATTGGGAGAAATAAAAAAATGCCTGTAGTACCAAACTGGTTAAAAGGTATACCAAAGATACAGCAGGTGGAGTGTATCTCCTGGCTGGAAGGATTTGTCTTGAATTTATTTACTTAAGCCAAATCAAGCATGAATATACTAGCATTTTGTTTCTCTCGAGCCCTGATATAAATAGATCCCATAGCAAGATACACAACAGATTTGTCTCTCACAAGGCATACCGACAGAAGTTATTTTAGAACAGGTCAATTTTTTAAACAAAATTTTCAAAATAGAATCATTGCATAGTTCACTTGATTCTAGAATAGGTTTACCCTAATACCCCTTTCACGCTGGCGAGATTTTCCCCGGGTGCACCCGGGTACACCCGGGGAATCTCTCAGCATGAAAGGGCACTCGGTTGAACTCACGGGGAACCTCCGATTAAATTTTCGAAAAATTTTACCCTAGAACCGTCCAGGGTAAACACGGATGAACCCCCGGGTGTTCCCCGGGTGTTCACCGGGGAAGGTCTAGCGTGAAAGGGTGTCTCGGTGAATCACCGGGTGAAAATGCAGATTAAAGATCAAAGTTCATGCGTAGGTCGGCCGTGCGCTGTACAGCTGCGTACGCGTACGTGCACACAACACGTGAAGTTCACAACAGCGCGTACGAAATTCAACGGGATGGCATACTCCAGTGTGAAAGGAATCTTCCCCGGTGATTTCAACTGTGAATTCACCGGTGGTTCCCCAGTGGTTCCCCGGGGGAAGCAGCATGAAAGGGGTATGAGTTGAAGACTAGTCCCAATCATCTCATTTACCTTTAACATCTCAAGCCTAGCCCCCACAGTACAGCACAATCAAATGGAATCAAGTTTGTTGGTTTCTTTTTTGTTATCGGGGATATCACCCGTATTGCTTCATGCAAAGTACTGTGGGATAAGAAACCTGATATATGCTATTACAGCTGTGAGTCCCTTTATTCCTTGCTTGTATAATATTAGCTGGAGTTATTAACCAAGTTTTTTTTTTTGGAAGTGTGGAGGGAAGGGGGGGGGGCGACAAAATGCACATTTTCTACAGTCATGTAACCCAGTAAACATGATTTGTAATTCAAGAATGACAAATGGTCTGTTGCCTCATTCATGATGGCTAATCCATCCGCATTCGTGACAGCGTAATTCAATTGGCCGGACCACCGATGTAGATGTATTGTACATGTAGGCCTACATTAGAAGCATTGGTAAATACTGCATTTTGTACATCTTTTTCCTGAATCCTTAAGATATAACAAAACACTCAGAATTCATAACATTATTCTTGGTCTGGTAAAAAGGCTGGTTTGGAGGTCAAAACAGGTGGAATTTTGTACAGGAAGATTTTTTTTTAGACATTTTTCCTTGTGTGGGAAGGTTGGAAAACACTTCAAAAACAGAGAATTCTTTATTTCTTCCTTTTCCACTTCATGTACAGGTGTATGAAAGTAGGAATTGTTGGAAACATTTTTATGTGGTCTGTTCACTACCATTGCGGTCCTGTGGAGATGCTAATTAAAAAAAAAACTAATAATATCTTTGCATACGATCAGTGTGATTTTTTGTTGTTGTAGTGGAAGAAACTTGTGTTGAACTCTCCTTTTAGCAGAAAGAGTAAGCAATACATGTGCGTAAGATGCACTTTGTTATTGTTATATAAAATCATACACAAAATGTAGAAGAAAGGGTGTGTAGTAAAAACTAGCAATCACCTGCCTCACAGTACTACAACTGAGAACGAACATTGAAATAGGTATCTCAGTAAAGGAGGAGAAGAATGCGAGCTGTAATCTTGTTAAAGGTCCCCTGCTGTTGCAAAACCATCTTAATACGTTGATTTGATAATACCATAAATATTTATTTTCAGAACCACCATAATTGACACCAATACTCCTCGTGCATACCTCCAGAATAAAGCTTCCACCCATCTCACTGTATCTCCACCCATGAACTACCCAGGGTGGAATACCCAAAAAAGAGTGAACACACCCTCAACCTCATAATAAAAATGAAGTCTCCACCCCGCCACCCTACCAGGAGCTATGAAATCAACAATGCCTTGTCACATTGCATGCATATCTTCATATTCCCTCCCCAGTAGTGTCATATTTTTGGGCAGACATATTTCAAGCCCCAAAAACATACATCATAGTTCTCCCAGGCTGGCTGTCTGTTACCCCTCGGCCGGGAACCCCCTGCTGGTCTGCCGTCGACTGGTCTCAATGTGTGGGGCAGACTCCGAGTCGCTCAGTTAATAGCAAAATGCAATAATGTTCAAAGAATCGTGTTAGAAAATGTGGGCCACTGGGAATGTCACCTTTGCCTCCCCAAAACATTTCACAATGAAATGAAAGAAAGAAAGAAAAAGAAAAGGAGAAAGAAAAGTTAACTGGTAAGCGTGCATTCCAACATGTGGTACCGGTTGCATGACAAAATTTGGGTGTAGGTAGGACCCTGTTCATGAAAAGAGAGATTTCCTGCTTTTTCATTTCAAGCGCAAATGGTTGTGGGAAAATGTTGAGGCAAGAGAATAAGACTTTTTTTCAAATGCTAATGTG
>JZLH01S0066865.1:14159-29396 GCA_001188425.1 Eucidaris tribuloides
GAACTCAAGACCTGTCTAAAATCAGCAATGTTTTGCGGATAAACTACATACATGTAGTTCATTTGGTGGCTTTGGTGGCTAATTAAGGTGTTATATTCAGACAAATCCTCTTCTTGACACATACCAGCATTTCAAATCTTACAAGTACCAAGCTTCCATCTACATGATCCTCCATGCTACTACTGATAAGGTTTAAAGATACTGGCTAACATTTACATGTACCACAGTTAAAAAAACCTGAGGTATATGATTCCCCATTGTCTTTGATAAGGTCTAAAAATGACGCCCTGAAAAACTTGTATTTCAATATGATTATAGTGCTTTAAAAAAGTGAAAATCGTAAGTTGATCGGATTCACCTGCCCATTTCTCCCTTAGACTTACTGTGTGTACACCTAGGCTATTAAAACCTGCCCCGAGTTTTAATTGTTTATTCACGTATAACTTGCCATTGGCAGTGTAACTTTCCAAACTTTTGTATTCTAGGGTGTTTATTTGTCCATATGAACACTACTATGTAGTTCAGATATCAAAATTTGACAAGTTTTTAAATTGAAGCTCCACAATGTTAGCCTATCACTTTAACTCTTAACGTGTCAAAGTCGCAGATCTGCGCCACGTAATACACATAAAGGCCATAGAGGTTGAAATCCTCTGGCACGTTAAGAGTTTAAAAAATGCAGCCCTGAAAAAGTGCAGTTCCAAACAAAAGTGCTTTCAAAGAGGGAAAATCAATGAGAGACCATTCCAGTTTTCTCTATGCTATGACATGTAACAGAATTTCTGTCCTAATATGAATTCATATCTGATATTAATCAGTTTTGCTAGTGACAGCATAACTATCTAAAGTTTTGTGCTCTATTTTAATGTTTATTTGTCAATTCAAACACTGCATAAAAATGTTGACAATTGTTAAAATAAGGCCTTCACAATGTTACATACAAGAGTCTTTACCTGTACCCATTCCCTATTATTCCCTTGTTTTGGTCCTGCACCCCTCCTTGGTTAGGGTTGGTGTCTACAGTATAGGGTTTAACTGCTGATGATGTTGAGGTATTTTTTGGCCTTGTTTCCTTAATTCTGTTACATCCTTTCTCCTCCTGAGTCACTGGGTTCCTAATAGTCCTTTTCTAAAAGGTCAAGGAACTGTACCCTACCTGTACCATGAATGTAAAGTGTCATATTCCAACCTATAATCAACAATGGTTTCTCCCAATAATGCCAACCCTTACAGACAAACATGGGTAAATCCATTTGCCATTTTAGGGAGGGTACCTTGCTATTCAGACTTCTTTAAAATGATTTTATTACAGAGTACATTTTTGATAAACTCTGTAAAGATTTACTGTACTACATGTATGTATGAAATATACAACTTCAGCATACAGTACAATCTTTCAAAGAGTACAGCATTGTGATTTTAAACATTATGACACAACATCAAACCTCATAAAAACTGTTTTCATTCTAATACATAATGCAACTTTTGAAGAACTTGTTAGCAGAAATCACCATATGATATATACAAGTATGTTATTTTTGGAAAGATGCCCCCCCCCGCGCCCCCACTACACACACACACACACACTAAACAAACAACTCCCTTGAAATTCCCTAAAATTTCTGTTGGATTTTTTTATTTATTTTTTTTGGGGGGGGGGGAATGGAAGCATTTCAGAGCTTGCGATTTGGTGGGGCATTTTTTTCATGAGCCTTATCCATAAGACACCAGGGATGTAGTCGAGGCTGGCCGTTTGAAGTCACGAGGCCGCTGGAAAAATATTGTTCCCATAGACTTTGTACACGTGACTTGGTCGGAGGCCAAGGCCAAGGCCGACAAAATCCGGCCTTGACTACATCCCTGTAAAACACCCAAAGAGGAAAATTCATTTTCAACATTTATCAATACTGTACCCCACCTTTTATACTGTATGAGTTCATATGACCTGGTAATATTATTATTGCCAGTTTATTGAGCAAACTAATAGACTGTTTTATTATAAACTAAGCCACTCTATGTTGACATTTGACTCATTATTAAATCAAATGACAATTACACATATACTTATACAGTAAGATACATACACAATCATATGTACTACGTTATCTTCAAATGAGTTTATTGATACAGTGCCACTGGTCTATCAATACTGTTTAGATAGAGATGGTACAGACAGTGATGAGGGTTATGTTTCCCTCTCAGGGCCAATAGCTATTGGTTGACAGAGTAGCAATGTTTGTTGGTATAGTGTGTGACTGTTGCATAGGTTGTGAACATCAAGGTCTGCCTGTCATATAGTATCTCTAAATCTGTCAATCAGTGCAGCCATCACATTTTGTCATATCAATTACTTTACACCAGGGTGCGGTGAAATAAAAACACTTGACGTCTTCTGGACGCATGTTCACCACACCCCGTCATCTTCCATTTCCTCATCTGTCCATCTCCCATTCCCTATCTTTCTCCTCCCTTTCCTCCAACTTCCTACCATTCTCTTCTTGATCCTCCTCTCCATTCTCATCCTCCTCCATTCCTCCTATCCTCTCACTCCAACCCTATTGGCCTCAATCACAACATCCAACTGACTCCCATCTTTTTAATCAACATATATATCTTGCTCTCATCCTCTCAATTCTCCTTTTTATCCTCCCCATCTTCCTTTGTTCTTCCATCATCATCTTTATTTTTGTCCTTTTTTCATCTCACTCTCTCCCAGGTTCATCCTATCTTCCTACATGCAATAATTCCAATCTTCATTCCATCCTTATCCCACTTTATATTCCACATACTAAGAATTTTGCTATAGGATTGGCCAAGAGTCGATCACGTGATAAAGCGTAGTTTTCCCCATCACATCACTCGAGAAAAAATGTGCGTTACACTTAATAGATTTTGATAGTCCGAGTGTAACGTACTTTTATTTCGTGCGTACTCAAAATATTGATAATTGACGCATTAGGAATGTGTACATGTAATGAAGAGATCAGCGAAACACAAAAGTACTAACACCATCGCATCGACGCGTATTTCGTGAGCGTAATATGCAACATGCATGTACGCTAACACGCACATGCTTGCATCAAGGAGCTTCTTGCTTGCATCGAACGTCCCTGGTGGTGCGCACACAGGAGTTGGTTGGGCGCATATTCCATATTCAGGCCCGAAATAATGTCTTTTTCAGAGAAATATGTGTCTGTTTTTTGCTTTAGTTAAATAGTTTCTGATGTGGAATATACATGTAAAGCAAATAACCACCTTTTGGTTTCAGGCGACGAGACAATCTATCACTTCCTCGGCAATCTGAATGTATATGCTATCTTTTCTCAGCTTCGCTTCGGAAAGATAGCTACATCCAAATCGCCTCGGAAGTGAAAGATTGTCCCATCACCTTCACCAACGGTAGTTATTTGCTTCTTATCTCCATCCATTCAATCCTCCTCTCTATTCACCTCCCATCATTCCTATCCTCCTATCCTCCATTCATGCAGTTATTCTCTTAATATCCCATTTTCCCCACTTCTTCCCACCCTGTTCTCATTCTTCCCCTCTAACTTCTCATCTTTTCAATCATCATCCCCATTTTGGATTACAGTAATTATTGTGCATACATACATGTAGGCCTACATGTATATTCTACTAGTCAGTACTGTGTCTTGGTAAATGCAGAACATACATGTTCAAGTACTCAAGTTCAAGATTATTTCACAGATTTGCAAAACAAGCCTTCATTTACTGTACATGTAACCTGATTATCATTCTGTGGACACTGTGACTAAACAAAGATAAAAGTACACTGTAGGCCAGAGAGGATTATCTGACCACATGAAGATTACTCCATGCATGCACTTGAACTGGTAAAGGAACACAAATTTTCAGGTCATTGCTAAGTAATGCACTAATTGGATAATCCACTAGATAGAGTAAATTGATCCCACTGTCTAGACTGGCCCCACTGTTAATTCTATAATAGAAAATCAATTGTGTACACATTGTGGTCTTGTGTTGACCATGTTCATGAATATTCAAACATATAGAGAGCAGAAGTGATGAAGTCAAAGTCAAACTGGTTCAGAAAATATGCGATGACAATAGCCAAACTATACAGTGCATGTAACTCAGTGCAACTGCAGGTCTCGTATTGGTAGAAACAACGAGTCATGATGCACTGCAGATCAACTTGATCAAGGCTGCTACTCATAGGGGAAACCACCTACCGTAGGGGATTTTAGCCAACCATAGGTTGTAGAGGATACCTACGGGGAAAATGACGACCTGTAGGGGAAACGTAGGCTTTTTTTTTTGTGATGATTTGTAGGGGATGTAGGGGGTTTTGACAATTTTCAGAAATATTCTTAAATTCTCCAAGGATCATATTCGTTCATTTTGTCCTTCTCCGGCAAAGAAATCGTGACCAATATTTTGCATTTACTTAGGTTATTTTGTAAGGGAAAACATACCTCCGTAAGGGAAAAGTCGATTTTTGTAGGGGAAAACATGGGTTCGTAGCTCTAGGAAAATTGGGTTAATTAGGCATAGGGGAAAAGTACTGTGCTTAGGGGAAAATACGCATGTGGCGGAAGGGGAAATCTAAATTTTGAGTGGCAACCCTGGTGCGGATGGTTCTGCCATTGTCCACACGTAATTCTGAACCAGACTGATGTCACACTTTGGTACTCTATATTTGATGGAAAATATATGATGTGTACATGGAAGCAGCATGGGACTGAGGGCTATTTAGCCCCCTAAATCACAAAATAGTCCTCAATTATCCTCGTAGGGTTCAGTGCCCGTAACATACTGACATCACAATATCAGGCTTGAAAAATATAATTTTATTTCCTGCCCTGCATGGAAGAGCATTATGTGAGCATTTTCTTAGGCATAGCAGTATTCTGAAGGAAGTTACTCTAGGTACATGTATGTGTGCATACATGTATGTTTCAATCCCCTACCTCTCCCCCTCCCCCTTTTCCAATCTATTCACTTGATCCCAAAATAGTTTGATGTGAAAGGAAATGTTTCAATGGTTCTATTTTTACTAACTTGTCTGTGTTAAAATCAAACCACCTCTCAGAGCTACCCTCCACACTTCATTGACTTGAGAAGGGTGCAAACCTGGTGTGGTGACAACTCACATATACTACAATACCATGATTTCTGATTGCATAATTACGACTACTATACTTTGTGTTGATTATTTATAGGCAGTGTGTCACTTTTGCACGTATAAAAATCAACATTGTGTAAATACTGTACATTTGTATTAAGAGGAAAATATCATTTAAGAACATCTGGCCAAGAATAGAACAAGAAACTCAGTTTTAGTGGAATTAGGCCTATAGTGACTGCTTGACTTTGATTTGAATTACTGTCTCATAGCTCTAGACAAAATTCCTAGCATAGAACATACTTTTTTACACTAAATGGCAATTTTTTTTTATACTTTTTTCAAATGCTAGGTAATTACTGATTTCAAACATCACTCATGTCCATCATAAAGGACATGGGTGACGTTTTGCTGTGCTGTGAGAGAGGTGCATATGAGTTTTTCTGCCTTTAAAACCTTGACTTTTAATGCTGAACAGAAGCATTTCAGGTTTCCCTTTACCAACACCATACATCCTAACCAACTTCCTTTAATTACATGTCAGTCCTGTCCATAATACAGCCTGATCTGACAGGCCATTGTTAATTAAACCAACAGTATTTAACCAAGGTGATAAGTACAAAGGTTCCTCAAAAATAAATACCTCACAGTTAAAGGGAAATTAGACCCCGTTTACAGTGCAGGGCCGGGCCGAGCACGGGCCGAGCCCAGGCCGAGCCCGACTTTAATTGCGGTACTCGGCCCTCGAATTATGTGCGTTTACAGTGCCGGGCTCGGCCCGGCATATAACTTCAACCTTTCAATATTTTGTCGTAGTGGCGCTATGCATGTAAACAAACGATTATTAGGGAGCGCGCCGGGGTCACAGAGCTAAGGTGCATGGCCCCGCATTTTGGCCTGAGATGCGTTTACAGTGAGAAAAGGCCGGGCTCGGCCCGGGCCGAGCCCGGGCCGAGACTACCTCCTGAGATTGGCCAAATGCGCGGCCGTTTTTGGCCCCGCATTTGGCCTTTTGAGCGTTTACAGTAAGGCTCGGCCCGGGCTCGGCCGCGGCTCGGCCCCCACTGTAAACGGGGGTCTAAGATGCAGTCTTCAACTTCTATAAGATGAAATGCTAGTGGAATCTAGTACAGTCGAACCTGTCTTAGTGGTCACCACTCTGTAGCACCCAACCTGTCTTTAGTGGCCACAAAAATGTTTCCTCAGAGACATTTTACGTATTTAAGAACCTGTCTATAAAGGCCAGATTTTTTTGTTTCCCTTGAATAACCACTATAGACAGGTTTCACTGTCATCACAATTGGTTATTTAATCTAATCTTTTTGTCTCAAAATTAAAATGAAAACAAGTTAAAGAATTCCCTGAGAGAGTGCATCCTTCGTATAACCTCCTTTATGGGGTTGGCACTGCAGGCTGCAGGGGTGAGTCCACCCATTCAAAAGAAAAAAAATAATGTTACGGGGTCTGGAACCAGAATTTAGAATATAACAGAAGCCAAAACCAACCTGAATAGTGGTTTTGTAACAAAGATTATTGACCTTGCCAGCATTCTCATCCAATTAAGGGATTAAGGTGGATTAACAGCTCAGGATTTTTGGTACAGTTGTGGTGAGTGGCCAATTTGCCAAGCCACTATTTACACCTGCTAATCAGTGCACCTACACCGTCTACTCTAAAAATAACTACTGGCAATATAACAGTACTAAGGTACATGTACATGCACCTACAACATAAAATTGATGTTTCTGTTTTTTTGTGCCCTAAAAAAATCTGATGAGATCTACATACATGTACCATCACAAATATCACTCTTTCTCAAAATAGTGTCAATATTGATCCACTAACTTGAAACATATCGCTAGTGTAATTTTGTACCAGAAATAATGTACAGTAGATCCAATTCGGTATAAAAAGTAAAGTTCCATCGACTAAGTCGCAAAATCGCTAGCGCGACTGGCCTACACGAGTCGCCGACTCCGACATATCGGATACGCAATAGCTACGACTTTTTTATCACATGTAATTGTGTATTAAAAACTGAAGTCAAAAGACGTAAAAATATGAACAGAACTACCAATCATTGTTTCATTGGCAAATGATGGCATTGTATGTGATACGGCTGCTTGATCTTTGACTCTTTATTCTTTTCCTTTATGTTTTTCATTGTGAATCGGCCATAATCTATCCCCAAACAGAACTGCCAAAATGTACTTGGATCAGCCTATAATCGTGCAATGCCATCATACATGTGTTGCCGTATACGTTGCACTCACTGCGACTCCGACTGCGACACCCATGCACCCCACACCACCAATCTTGAACATACTAAGACGTTGAACACCGATAGTCGACTAATAGTCGGAGTCGCGACTCTCTAAAATACTGAAGTCGTGCAACACTAATAAAAAGCATGACAAGTATAATTACAGTAACATTGGTTATTAATCATCATCATCATCATCTTGTGCCCTCTTCAAGGTGAAGGTCGGCAGTACGTGTAATTTTCATTTTATTTTCTCTTCTGTAGAACAATTACCCTATCACTAAATTACCAGTACTCATGAAAAAAATGGTAGTGTTGGTTGATCTTATATTTTCTTACGAATATGACATCTAATCACATATTTTCTATGAAATCATGAAAAAAACGTAATTAACATTTTCTCTATGTTCATGGTCATCTATTGATCCTAAATAAAGAATATGAGAGGTTCATTGGTTCAATACTTCTGAAATCTTGACAATATTCAGACACAAAATGTTTCTCAACCATGCATGCATGTAATAAGTTATAGTAGCTGTCTGAATTTGGCATTGCACCCTCAAACTTGTTCAATACTGCACTGTACAGAAATGTGAAATTCATCCATACAACAGTGAGTTTGTGTGGAATCATGTGAATGTACACTGTACGTAAAGGAATAGCCAATTTGGTTAATAAATATTGAACTTTGAATAGGGTATCATATTTACAGCAATATCAGGGTGATGCAGTGAACAACCAAATAGCACAGAGTAACTCCCATGCATGCCCTAATGATAATGGCAGCGTCACAACGATTTGATCTCCTTCATCTTCACAAACGAATTGATGAGCTCAAACTACTCATTGAGATTTTGCACTCTACATGTAGATGGAACTTTATGCTAGTTGGATTGTTTTTTTTGCCCTTCAAATCAGTCAAGGGAAAAAATAGGCACGAAGTCTGATCACAGTTTCGTCAAACCTTAAAGACACCATTTACATGAACACGTAACATTGTGGAAGACTTGAATTTAAACAAGGCGATAGCCAAAATGTGTCTCGCCCAGTTTCACGGACATACATTGTACATGTAGAAACTTGCTCAAAAAACTTAACATTGAGCATGAAAAGGTTGTTGACCCTGTTGTTTACCTTTGACCTTTTGGTGACCTTCAGCTCCCTATGAGACATCTATCACCCAAGTTTGGTCACAATTGGGCATATGGGGGCAAAGTTACAGGCCATAATAGAAACTTGCTCAAAAAACATAAACCCTAAAACAATAAACGTTATAGAACAAAATGTCGCTACTAGCGAAACAACAATACAGATAAATATTGCGGTACAAAAATTCAGTAACACAGCACTGTGCAGTCTATGGGGGAATCTGGAATGGTCCCTCAGCTGGAACAAACTGCCTAGCTGCCTCAGACGAAAGAAGAAGAATAAGAGATTTTCACCTTTTAAAAGCACTTAACGATCATTTTGAATTGCAAATTTTTCAGAAACACCAGTACCATGGAAGATAGTGTAGCTTGGATTTTTTACAAAACTGGAGACAAATTGTTAAACGATGCCTTTAATTCATTTGATGCAACATACCATCGCGTACTGATCATCATGTTGCACCCTGCGTGACAACACTCGTTTAGAATATAGCACGCAACCTTCCAATTTCCTCCGTTCGGTGACGGCTCCATCGAGGACCACGAGACACGCAACAAACTTGACGCTTCCAGGACAGGTGGGATGTCATCACGATAAAAAGAATAAAATAAAATAGATCCACCGAATCGCCGGCAAATTATAAATAGCTGTAGGAAGAAGACACCTGGAATGAACTTCCCGTCTTGGTCATTGATAACAAAGCCGTAGGTTACTCACACCACAATCTCACACAAAACAGACACGTTGACAAGTCACACACCACACTACTACAACCAGGAAACAAAATTTGTACAGTTTGCAGAAAATGGCAAAAACTGCAATTTGGGGGCAAACGGTTCATGTCGATTTTATTCTCTGATTTTTTGTGGGTGTATTGTATTTTAGACGTATCATTTCCCCATATTTGCAATAGAAAATCTGCCTTGTGTAAATACCAGCTACTACAATTGAACTGAACAAACTTACAATACACTTTGGACTGTCTCTATCTAATATGTACAGCAGTATACTACACACAATAGAAAGATTGATTGACTACTATACTGGTAGCACACATTGACATACCTTTGTGGTATCATTCTGATGTGATTTACAGTATAGCACATTATTATGCACCAGGCCGAGCTGATTCTCAATTCACTAACACTGACATGCATTGCATTGTTACTGTACAGGCCATGCTGTATATTTCACGTACTGTACATGTATATATATATGTTTTTTTGTGATTTTGCTCTAAGACAATGTATTCGTTAAAGTTTATTTGTGCAATTTTATTATGACATTTTCATTCAATTTGTAGCATTTATAGGCACATCAGCGAGCAAAACTTTTGCCGTATAGTCCCAAATTTCAAGACAGTACCCCCCCCCCCCCCCCGTCGAAATATTCACTGTATACAGCATTCAAGTTCAAAGGTATGTGAGGTGAGCAAGAAACTGAACTGTATTGAAACTAACTGTATCAACAAGGATCTACTGACCTTTAACCGATCGTGAAGACTCAAAACCATTTTGAATCTGTAGGTTTGTTGCTTTGAATCGTTTGTGAATTTGCTGCAGAAACATACTCACTATGTTCAAAGTACAGTACTTGTAAAGATAAGTTGGTATGATGACAGAATCTGTAATAACGTAGGACTGTTGTATGATCCTACAAGCTTATCTTGAATGACATATTGGGCAGTTCCAGCGTTACGGACATTACATTCAGACATTTTTTTGCATCTTTGGGGGCTTATTTCTAGAAACCATCATTAGCATTCTGAACCTATTTGTGATAACCTCACACAAGTCACCCTGAAGTGTTAACAGTTTAAATTTGAATTAGTTTCTATTTATCATTTGGTAGTTATCACACATAATGCTTGCCGTTACGGACATTACATTTTTTGGACGTGACTTTTCACCTACCAACAAATTTGTCAAAAATTTTGTGAGTTTAAGCATGAAGTGAAGCCAATTTTCTTCTGAAATGGGTCCTGAGGACCTGTTAAAGTTGTAGGATGATAATTAGATACAACAGATTTAGTATATCCCATACAGGACCATAAATGTTGCGTTACAGACATTACATTTTTAACGTTACGGACATTACACCTCGGACCACTTTTTTAGGTCCTTATATTTATACTTAAAAGCATTTGATAACTAATGTAAAGATAATAGTAGTCATTTTTGGTCCTGTCTTAACTATACACTACTATAAATTAATTCTGAAGTACTGTTGAATGTGAAATAATGAGACTCAAAGATTGTGCATTTTTACAAAAAAATAAAAAAAAAAAAATTGCAAGAAAATGTTTTTTTTTTTTGAAGAAAAGTATGTCTAAATATACTTCAAATGTATTAAAATACTACTCAAATTATAGAGTTTGATAAATTATATTGTATGATACTAAATTTATCACTGTAGCACATATATTTTTGGAATTATTACAGATTTCATGATTTTGAGCTCGGGTAACATTTTTCGCAGAATTGTCCATATTGTATTATACACCTGAATACACTTTATGCAGACTGAACATATTTGTTTTACTTAAACCCGTTGCTTACGGGAACCGGATGGCCCCTGTACAAAGTCTATGGGGATTTGCGGAATCTCGTAGTCAACGGGTTAATACCTACAGAAATTACACATGTACACATATGACTACGTTTGTCTGCTGCACGTATAAAGCTCACTCCTTACATGAATATAGCAATAGGTCTATACATGTACCTCTGACCAGACTCAACTGAGCTGAGTTACCATGCTATCAGGCTTACCACTGTACATATTGTATTTTATTCAAACTTCCCCTCACTCTAATCCCAGCCCCTTCCTATGGAAACAACCTCTCCTGCTATAACCCCTCCCCCATTCTGAGCTAAATCATAACTTGATAGACGACATGGGGATATCTGTGAACAAGGCAACACAAATTATGGTGAAAGACAGGTTCCCCTCAACCCCCCCCCCAAACCCCCTGGGTGTAATGAAGAGATTGCTGCATATGTGACAATATCATGGCCAGACACAGGTTCTATCACTTTCAGTTTAAAGGGGATTACAGGCTGAAAAGCAAGATTGCTAATACGTAGAAACAGAAAAATGAGTGAATTCAATCAAATGTAGGTCCGACATTCAGAGAAAGTTTGAGAGTAGTCAAACGAATATTAACCCATTGAAAACGATTTGATTTTGCTATAACACGCGTTTTCCATAGACTCCAACACGAGTTAACTCGTACTTAGGTCTCCAGCGGGTTAATAAAGTTATTAATTATGTTAAAAAGTTGTAAATGATTAGTACAAATTGGCAACACTGTGTTGGTCTATGTGAGTAGCACTCCGACTGTTTTACCCAAGGTGTCACTAAATTTACATTTTCTCTACAGAAATAATTTCTTCATAAGTGTACCCGACATACATACTGTACATGTACATGTTGTACATGTACTCCATTTCTCACATTTTCTTATGAGAAGTACTATATGTTCAGGTACTAACATCAAAGCCAGGCAATAAAAATTGAGTGACACTGTATTTTGTGTATTTAACACATGGGGGGTTGCTTGCAGTAAATCATGCTACAATGATGCCAATTTTGTAATAATCTTGAGTTCGGAATTTTCACAACTTAATTCCTATTTGTCTAATTTTTTTCTTCAAACTTTCACCTCTATGTTCCTCTGATATTTCAGCTTCTTGTTAAAGCAACTTACATCCACCTGGTGTTTCCCTTTAATCACACTACTGTGTACTATGAAACATCACAGTAGATTTCCAGGCATGTTCTGCCCACCACTGTTAGTAAAGTATGAAATGTTATGCCGGAAATATGCCCCTTCCCCACCTAACACAATCTGGCTGCTATGGCCGGTGCAAACTAATTTGCATGATTTTCCTGTACAAGTGTAGGGAACAAACGTGACATTAAAACAACATGACATTGCCATGGCAACCCATGTCACAAACATTTGGATTTATAAACTGATGTGTACATTTTCAGTCTATCACTCCTCCCTGCCTAACTTGGTGTAAATTTGTTTTGACATTACATTACAAACTCTTGCTACTCCTATAAGGTTACCACCCATTCCACTGCGAAAAGTACATGTACAAGGACTCATTAGTACAAGTAGCTCACTTTGCATGCCCATGTTATGAATTTATCTGAAAGAAAATATATGTACTGTACTAGTCTGGCTTCCAGAACCCAAGGAAACTACTACTGTATCATCGATCAACTGCTTTGACTAAGACTATTGTCTTGATTTACTTTCTCATTGACTAAGGCAGAGTGACTGTACACAGGAGGTAGAAAAAGTCAGCGAGTGAGTGTACTCCGGAGGTAGAACAAGTTGGATGGTCTGGAATTGAGACTTATACTGTACGTGTGCTGCTAGTCAGCCCACAATACTTCAAGGTTCATTTCAAGAATGAGACAACATTTATACCCCTTTCATATTGCGAAGTGGAGTACATTCCGGAGTCAGAAGGACGTTTACTCACATTTGCGAGAATATGAAAATTCTGCAGATTTTTTCGATCCGGTACTCAACCCACTTCGAGAAGAGGGTTACAGGCGGAGTAACTCCGCACCGTAAGTGCAGTTCGGCTTAAATCGGTAATCTCGCGCTTGTTTACATTTCCTGTCCCAACGTCACAAGCGAGTTTAGTCGTGGGGAGTTTAATTCCTGGGTTTGATTTTGTTTTGTAGCGTGTTCGAATCATTCGGTTCTAGATTTTTTGACGTAAGCTGTTCTTCTGATTTTTAACGAAAGTATCCGTAATGGCGAAATCAATACCCTAAGAATAGAACTTATCTAACTCTAACACCAAGTTCGTGAACTGGTGGTATTTGA
Source organism: Eucidaris tribuloides (assembly GCA_001188425.1). Lineage (NCBI taxonomy): Eukaryota > Metazoa > Echinodermata > Echinoidea > Cidaroida > Cidaridae > Eucidaris > Eucidaris tribuloides. Next base: position 27,531 of record JZLH01S0066865.1, read on the forward strand.
GTCAATCCCCGTATTTTCAATTGTGTTTTTGTACTTGGATCACACAAAAGTCTGGCAAGAGGTCAATTTTGTAGGCCTACAGACCAATAAAGCGATTGATTGCGAAATTTTTGCGAACCGTTTGTTAAGGAACATTCGGCCACATGTAATGGCGCGAACTCGCATGTAAACCATGGAAACGACTGCGGATACACCGCTGCGGTGCTTGCCAGTATAAAAGGGGGTGTAAAGTCGATCCGCAGTACAAGCGTATCAACTCAACCCGGAGTTACTCCGGAGTAACTCCACTTCGCCTTCACTATGAAAGGGGTATTAGAGAATCTGTACAACACAAGAGCATAAGCCTCGTTCTGAATCTTGTAGACAGGGCTCGACAGTAGTACTTGCCCGCTTGCCCGGGGCAAGTAAAATTTCATTTCGGGCAAGTAAAAACTGAAAATGTTTAAATTTACTTGCCCAATTGGGCAAGTAAAATTTTGATCCTCAAATGAAAAAAAAATGTCCGAAATCTTACCAAAAGTGAATAAAATATGTGTGAAATTGTTCAGCTAATTTATACTAATTCCATAATCTCACCTTTTACAACCCTCAGAATTGAGATAATAAACTTCCAGTGATATAAAAAGATTAGAGATTAAAATTAGCAAGAGATAATTTTTAATGTTTTTTATTATTGTTTATTTTGCAGGCAAGAAAATTTTTCATTTGGGCAAGTAAAAATCTGAAAGTGATAATTTCACTTGCCTGAAGGGTAAGCAGAAAAAAATGTTAGTGTGGAGCGACTGGAGCCCTGTTGTACAGCACCACAATTACCCATTTTTAGCTGATCGTGGAATTGTTGTTTGGGTGGCATATCTCAAAGGCTTAAAAACTACTAAATTATGTGCCCTGTTCAATTGAAGATCGCTGAATGAACATGATGAAGTGCAATGAATATTGTCCAGTGTATATATTTGCATGAGAACTTGTCACAGCATAATAAATAAGCTGCGATCTGTCACGCTTTGTTACCATCTGATGCGATGATCAAGATTGAGAATTAATCGTATTGATCGTAGAAAATGGTTGAACCATCCAAAATTTTTCTACAATCAACATGATTGCCATGACTGACCTCAAGATCTGATAAGATCTGATAGGATCACCACGATTATTCACGATGAAGGGATGTGCTGCTCGTAATTCATGTAAGTTCAATACCATTCGCTTGCTCCTGTTGCAAGGCCGCACGTAACAACAATCGTGGAGCTGCGAACAGAATTGCCATTGAAGGTAGGGCCATGTGCAGTTCGCCTTTCTTCAGTTGAATGCGTGCTGCAATACGGAAATGTACACAATTCGTGCGCGCTCGTTTTCCGAAAGTATATGAGCATTCCTGAATATTACCCGAGCCGGGCCAGCTCGAAAACATCACGATATGTGAATTTTCGGTCCCTCTAAGAACTCGATTTTAATCATGCCGTGAATCGTGATAGTAGGAACGGCCGGGGGGGGGGGTGGGGGAGGGGGGCCGGACGTGTCATTACTAAGGTAGGTACACCATGCGCGTGTATGGACGTTTCTAAAATAAGACCCTAAACCAACGTAATTAGAAAGTACGATCTCAGACTACCCTAAACCAAGTATTCAAGTCTGAAAAGAATACCCTTTTCGAAGTAAGCCTTCTGTTAAAAGTAATACCCTTTTTCCCGTACTTTGGTCGATTTTGTATACCCTTTTCGATGTACGCGCGTACAGTGAAAAGGGTATCAAAATCGCCAAATTCAGGAAAAAGGGTAATTCTGAGATCGACGGATAATATTACGCGTTTAGGGTCCATTTTGAAAGTCTATACACGCGCATGGTGTTAACCTTGTAATGACAGTG
>JZLH01S0066876.1:13663-16163 GCA_001188425.1 Eucidaris tribuloides
ATAAAAGCAGTACAAAGAGAGAAACATATAATGAAAGTTTGGCGAAAATCCACCAAAGAATAACAGAGTTATGAAGTTTCAAAGTTTCAATTTTGTGACGTCATATGCGAGCAGCTCCCCATTTGTCATGTAATATAAATTCCATAAATTGTCATTTTTTTAATGGTTCATGATAATTGAATGTTTTTCTTTCATAGAAGTCTGCATGAAATAATGTTTCTGATAATATATTGAATGCACAGGTTAAATCATTTTCAAATTTCTGAGAAAACAGCACTTTATGGAATTTATAATCACATGACATATGGGGAGCTGCTCGCATATGACGTCACAAATTTAAAACTTGAAAATTTCATAACTCTGTTATTCTTTGATGGATTTTCGCCAAACTTTCATTAATATGTTTCTCTCATTGTTCTGCTTTTGATAAAACCAAGTTGATATCAGGGTGAACCTTGCCTTTAATATTAAGTCGAAGTTCCTTATGGCAAGTGTCCACTCTACTTGTTTTTAATTTAATTACTACATGTAGTGTATTTTCTGATGACACTTACTTTTCGAGTGTGCAATAGGGGATGTGAAACATTTAGGGGGGGGGGGGGCTACCTACCAGGCGATTGAAATTTATGGGGGTTAATTTGGGGATGGTGGGGTGGGGGTTGCTTTTTCTGGGTTTAATCTTTAGCCGAAGTTCTTTTTGGCGAGTGTCTACTCTACTCTACTTGTTAGGCCTATAGTGTATTTTCTGATTTTTCATATTTTCATGTCGCCAAATAATATTATTGTCTGTCGACAAATAATATTATTGTCATGTGTATTTTTATGTGTGGAATGTTATTCAGTGTCTTGAAAGTTTTTGTGTATATTCATTTGGTGAAAGTTTTTGTGTATATTCATTTGGGGCAGTATTTTAAGTATAATTTGATATATTTTTCTTGACATGTGTTTTATGTATCATCACTTATGTTCAGACTACATATCAAATTTTATGTTTTACATGACAATAAATGAAATCTGAATCTGAATGAATCTGAATATATTTTAATGGTAGTGGTATCAAAGTTATAATGTCGTATATGTCTCTAAAGATGCTACTGGGTTAACATTATTTTGTTAAAATTACATCATTAACCGTTAATATATAAAATGTGTGATGTTGCATGCCCAACAGTTAACAATTTGTAAATATATCGGTGTATAGAGGAAAAAATAGTGTAAAATTAACACCGTTGTGTTAACAAAGGACTACAACCTCTGGTGTTAGATTAGAATTACACTCAGGAGCCTGACCCTAGCACTCCTGAATGTGAAAATAATCCAGATAGTGGTAAAATAAAAGGTGCTAAGGTACAGTTTTGGTAAATGATAAAAAAATGAAATCCTATTATCCTTTGCATTAATGTTTTTAGATACACCCTGCCTATACGATCTATCAATACCCTGAAAATAGTTCGCTCTGAAACTCTCCCATTTTGTTTTTGTTTTTATATATAACCCAAAATTAGGTACCATACATACTGATAGATGCTCTCCTATAATTTAAACATCAAAATTTGTCACTATAAGCAATTTTCAGTAGTTCTGATGTTGTTTTCTGATGTCTGGGGCGATAATAGAATACTTTAAGAAAGACTGACGAAAAATTAGTCTGATCGACCAAAACTATACTTGGGCTTTAAGATAACATCAAAGATCCAACACCCTATTGCATAAAACTGTAAAAAAAAGGGGGAAAACTCCGATTATTTATAACAAGGGTTCGATTAAAAAGTAAATTCACTGCTTTAGTTAAACTAACCGGGGTTTAGAAATTTTCCAAAGGGCGCAGGGGTGTTAATTTGAACAACGATTGTACTCTAATTTGAATTGATACAGCTTTTTAGATGATATTTTCTCCATGTTTACCAGTGTATTAGGCATGCAGATTAGACACTATGCATTTAGCAGTTGCCTTGGTACCCCCCCCCCCCCGGCGACCCCATGTCTTAATATGTGCAAATCAATTTGAAGAGAAAAGAAAACATTCCAACAGCATATTTATAATACAGAGACTCCAACCCCAAACACCTCTTAAGCGGGAGATTCTCCCGCCGAGACCCCCTAGCAAACGGGAGACTCTGACTTATGTGCGCGTAGCCCACATCACCGGCGCAAAGCATGAAATTCCTTGCGGCCGGAGGCCATTTTTAGGGTTTTAGAAGCTCTCTGTTGCTGTCTTAGGCTTATTTTTTTAACATATGACAACACTAAATGAGGTAAAATCCACTGATTCAGATTCATTTCTTTTCAAAAAGGTGGTTGGGCGGGAGAAAAAAGGAGAAACACAGCTGGGGCGGGAGAAATTCAAACTCAAGCGGGAGGGCGGGAGATTTTGTGAAAATGGACTCAAAGCGGGAAATCTCCCGCCGAAAACGGGAGAGTTGGAGTCTCTGATAATATATTAAGGTTCTAGCAAATTTGTATTGCCCCATATTCTCATGTGTGCTGGAGCCCAAGTTGT
>JZLH01S0066876.1:21163-30164 GCA_001188425.1 Eucidaris tribuloides
AATGGCCCACTTTCAAATGATTCCTTGTTTATATGTCAAAAAATTACAACGTATGATTCCTAAAGTTTAAATAAGGTATGCTTATGTCCATTTCTTTACTTGGATCAAATCTGGGCAAAAACAGTTGGTGTGCAGATCAGAATCACATGTTTTTAATCAATATTCATTATTACTGATGTCATATCGGGGAAGACACGCATTCACGTTAAAAGAATGGATGACACAGCCGCAGCAACACCAGCTAAAACAACGATTATCTTCGCCGAAGTTTTGAAACCACCCCCGTCACCATCATCTATGCAGATAAAATAAGAAGAAAAGATGATAATTGACGCTGATAAATAGAAGACAAAAATGCATCTTAAATTTAAAAGCTAATTCACTGGGTAACGTATCATTAAAATGATTAACCAATATCAAAGAAAATTTAGGTGAAGAGAGATAATTTATATGAAACAATGCATTTCAGAGAAATATGAAGAAGCAAATTTCTGAAACGTCACACTGCTATACTTTAGAGGAACAGATCTGAATGAGTCGATTCGAATTTATTTATTTTTATCGCGTATGTTAGGGAAATGCTAATTTGTAATCGTCACCATTCTTCTCTGTTTTTTGATATCATGCCTCTGAGGTGCTTGATTATATATTGCTCTGAATGTTATACGGTCTGAAATGCTTCAATTTTCATTTCAAAAAATGTCTAGTCCCCGACCGTTTTCCCACGGGAAATAGAAATAGTGATATCATCTTCCCGATTATTAAAAAATAAAAACAATAACAATATGCCATTCTAAAGAATTTGTTGGTAGGTTGATGTCATTTTCTGATGTCTCGTGTGACAATCAAATACTTTGTAAAATATTATTGACAATTTGGCCTGTTAGACCAAAACTATAAGTGGGCTTTAATAAGTGCACCTCAATATCATATTATGTGATAACTGTAAGGGTTTAGTTTTAAACGAGCTTAATTATTTTTTCGTTAACTTTGATACTATTCTTTGTTTACTAGAACTCAAAGTTAATCTTTCTGTTGGATGAATTTTGCAAAGTTATCAGAATGCTGATGATAAAGTACCTTTAATCCAAAATATGGTAAATACATAGTAAAATGCAGAAAATAAAAATCGATACCAATACAGAAAGGGAAATTTTGATATTTTCTTAGAATGGTTTACATTTATTTGTTACAGTAGTATTTTTGGCAACAAAGAAATGGCTATAGAAAGAACAAGACAAGAATAAACGGACAGGCAAAAAAAAAATCGATCGATCAATGCAAACATATGACAAAGGGACTGAGGAGTAGACTGGAGAACGGAAACTGAAAAAGAATAAGTAACTGAAAATAAAGGATATTTGGAACAAGGAAAGAATAATAAAGAAAATGAAAGGAAGTAGTTCAAGCGGTATAAGTGTCAGTTGTGGTATAGAAGTCAAATTAAAAGAAGTAGTTGAGTGGCATAAACAAGGGTAGTTGCAGGAGTAGAAGTAGTACTACAATACCAATGGCAGGACATATCTTTTTCCTAACTTACCAATTTCACAACGTAATCCCGAGTACCCCTCGGGGCATTGGCACAACTCTGAATTGGGAATTGGTGTTCCTCCATTTAGGCAATCCTCGTCAGCTTGGGAAACAAATAGGCAAAAATGCAATCACACAACAGGTGATGAAAACAGGACACTCTCAACACACCAATAAAGCTACGAATATTATTAATATTACTAGTAATCTGCTATTACATCGCGTGCAAAAGTAAGGGGAAAATGTGTGTTAGTAGTATTAGTAGTAGTAGCAGCAGCAGTAGTAGAACTAGTAGTAATAGTAGAAGTAGTAGTAGAAGTAGTAGTAGTAGTAGTAGTAGTAGTAGTAGTATTACTAGTAGTAGTAATAGTGGTGATGGTAGTAGTAGGAGTAGGAGTAATTGAAGAAGTGGTAGTAGAGTAGTAAAAGTAGTCACGGCTAGTAGTAGCAAATGTACAGGCGGTAGTTGTAGAAGTAAAAGTTATGGTTTAATAATAACAATGAAGTAGGGGTATTATTCCTAGCAGTAGTGGTAGTAATAGTAGTAAGAGTAGTCATATCACTAAGAGAGGCAAAAGTAAAGGAGAAGGAGCACTTTTAAAGAAGTAAAGTAGAAGTTCAGTTGTAAAAAATAGTATTAGTGTAGCAGCAGGAGTATTAGTGGCAGTAGTAGTAGAGGTAGTAGAAGTGATGGTGGCGGTGGAATATACCATTACTACATTGGCCTACCAAGTTGACAGAATGGTCCCGTGAATCCCACTGGGCATTGACACACGTCCGAATTATCGACCGGCGTTCCTCCGTTAAAACATTCTCCTAGGATTAAAACAACCAGAAATGCATGTTTATATACAGAGCCGTGAGATAACAGGAATAAGTAAACAGGTAAAGAAATTCATTAAAATCAACAGCATGCAATATTTTGTATTATTACTTTTATATTTATGGACAAATATTTCATTGATATTAGAAATACGGATTTTTATCAACATTAGCCATCACGTTACAAAATCCACACGCAACTCGATGGCACATATTAAATAAAATAACAGTCGTGCAAGGATAATGTAGTTACATTACTTCATTTTGCAACTTCTTTCACTAAACCTTATTTTGGTCCACATTTTTACGTTCTTCTATCCTTTTATGTTTATTTCAATATTTGGTAATAAAGCATACAAATGTTTGTTGAAGTTGTATAATACAAAATGCTCATATTTAATAACAAACACTATTATCACTGATTTCCAGCCATTCTGATAACAATAATGTCATACAAATAAAAAAAATGATATATTGGAGATGTGTAAGATTAATATGAATTGAAATGTTGCTTTCACAGTTCAATACATGATTTAATGGTTTCTATTCTTGTAAATTCATCAATTTTACCGGTTGTATTTGAAATTTTTTGGATTCTTGAAGCAGCATGCGTACAGTGTAATGGTAGATTAATGACGACTCCAGAGTAGTAATAACTTTTATAACTGGATTTGTCCAGGGAATTAGCATGTCATGGTTTCGTGAAATGCATTATGACTTAAAAAAGAATACACAGTACTGGTTGATTACTTGCAGAACAACGACATCTTAATATCAACTGCTTTCAAACCTTCTGCGAACAGATGGCATTCTAAATATGTCCCTATAGTACAGGAGAGAGTAGTTGAAAACAACAGAACACTTCGTTTTGGACATATCTGTTACACAAATCCCCACTGCTGACAAAGTACTAACACAGAAATGTATATGTGGTACTATGTTAATTGTTGCTATTCACACTGCAGCAACGGAGCCTACTCTCCGTCGGGTACTCAAACTGCCAATTCCTCAACTTTTTATTGCATATGAAGTGAATTATTTCCACATTATAATGCAAATGCAATTTACTCTCAGCTGGAAAATATGGAAATGTGAAATTTTGATGGAAGGTTTTCCATCATCGACCAGTACTGTGCATTCTCTTTAACCCATCCACGCACAAATTCCACATTCTTTGTGGTTTCTTATCATAACTCATGAATTATGGGCACAAAAATAAAGGAGAATGGCTCAAAAGAAAGAGAGAAAGAGAGAAAAATTTCCCCTTCAATTTGAGCCTATATTTTATGGAGTCCAATGACCGAGTCGATCACAGGATTTTTCAAATGAAAAATGAAGAATCTTCAAATTGGCAATGCTTTTAACAATTGAAATTCCACTATTTCTTGTGCAAATTGGCATTGTTTGACCAAAAATTATATAAAATCATTTTTGTTTTTTAAATTTGTAATGCATTACACCTCGATTGGAAGTGCCATTTAAAGAAATTAAGGAAATATGTTGCCAATTTGATTGATGAAATAGAAGTTTAATCCTTCTAAAAATAAATCTGTTGCATGGATGGGTTAAAACAGTCGTTTTCCAGTTCTGAGAGCCTCGCGGTTTACAGAGGGATGTAAATATTGCCATCTAATTCAAATAACCATAGGGTCCATGAAATAACAAAAGGGTAAACTTTACAACAATTTAAACGAAACGGTCATCTGTATTACCCTGTCTACCATGGCTGGGATGTCTTGCTGCAAGAACTATCTGCGCAGGGATGCTCATCATGTTATCCGAATGGTCTTGAAAAGCCGTGTGCAGAATATACAGTGTGTCCCAGAAAAAAGGAAACCGAGATTGATGAAGGTATTTTCATATCTTAATGAGAAATATGTAAATCAAATCACAATAAGCATATTTTCTCCTCTTTAGTTTGATACCAGTCACAGACTTTTTCATTCACGCATGGCTGGGCAAAGACAATCAGAAAGGACATGAAGGACACAGTCACCAAATCATTTGCACGCGGAAATTTGAAATTCAAGCTGTCTTGTTTGAATGCATTCAAATTATCTTTGATATTGAAATACATTCTTAAAAGCCTATTTTATCGTCTTTCATGTGATACCAAATTTGTGTAAATTAAGCGATGCATGAGTGAGAAAAGACAATTTGAAAAGATACTTGTCTTCAGAAATGTTCCAAAATGCATTCATTAACCGTGGTGTCTGAATTTGGCAGCCAGCAACCAAGAAATTCCTTGCCAACATGAATTAGAACCTATTGTTGTGCCCCCAGTAAGACATTGTGTGAAGTCAGCCGTGTGTGAACTGTTTCTTCAGCTCGCTTCCAATTGCTCAAAATATGTGAAATCGTGCTAAAACAAGCATGTTTAATTTTATTTGTTCTCCGGCATACATTATTCATTTTCTACGCATACGGTGTCAGATAAAAGAAAAAATATGATTTTTTTTTATGTCATGCTTTTATTTTTTAAAACTAATTACACTTACTACCCTGCATGAAAATAGACTAAAAGATGAAACTTGTGAGTGCAAATGAAATTTTGGTAGCACCACTATCCATTGTTTTAATTCAGTCATGCGGAAATGGTAAATAATGAGTTGTGTATAAAAAGAAGAAGAGAAATAGAGCTTTACAAACATACCAAATTTATTGAAGAAATTAATCATTATGATAAAATATTTTTCTCATGAAATCCGGTTTCCTTTTTTTCTGGGACACACTATATGGACATTTGTTGCAGTTCAGACATGACGATTGGCTACCTCACAGGGCCTCACAGCCGAGTCGAGTCTTTAGATATGTCATTATAATTGAATTTTTGACTTATTATCATTCTTACCCATCTTGTCTTTCCACACGTAGCTTGAACGAAATACGAATAAGCCTTATGTATGCGACCTGGGACTAGCCCACATCAAAACTCGCAGTACGATGTCGCAGTCAACACACGTAGCAGCACGCGGCACTATTTCATTCATGCCTCCGGAGGCCCTCGACTTCGATGGTGAAGGTATGAAAGCTACGTCCGCTTGCGACGTGTGGTCAACGGCCTGTGCATTTCTCGAGATGTTCACCAGCGAACCTGTTTGGCCACGAGCGATGAATCAGATGGCCCTTTGCCGTAAATTCATGGGCAGCGACGTAGCGCCCCCATCTGTCAACAAATTGGACAGTAGAGTAAAGTGTATCTTGGAGCCTTGCTTCGTGAAGGTACCTGGTATGAGACCTTCTGCTGAAAAGATGATGGAAGATTTCAGTGGGATCAATTTGGGATGAAATGCACTCGGCTGTTAGTGAGATTAACCGATCTGTGACGAAGACATTTGAAAGCTTGGGGATTCCTTTTGGACGCCTAGACCTTCATATTGTATAACCATATACGTAGAAGAGAAAAACGTATAGTACAAAAGGGAGAAACCCAATTTTGTTGGAACTATATAGCCCATTGAGTTTTAATTAAATTATATTTTGCTCTTAGAAAAGTTCCTAGTCTACCTTCAGACCTGGAGCTGCATATGTCTTCTTCGTTTAAAGACCTACTGTCATGACAGAATGGAAAACGCCCTCTTTTGACTCTAGTTTTAACATTGGGGCTCTAGTGCCACCCATAATGCAACAGAAAAATCTTATTCGTGTGGTAAAATAGAACATTTGCTCTCCTCCTGCTATCTGTAGACTACGACATTGCAACAGTCCATATTTTTTAGTATGCGCTTGTATCTAAAGACTAGTTATCATCCTCTCGTTGGTTGAGTTGACCCTTGACAGTGGGCCTTTAAGATATATATTAATAGAACACAGTTAGTGTGTATAGTGTGTATAGTTAGTTGTATATTCTGTAAATAATGTGGTTCCTCTTTAAGGAGATAATTGCAGGGATCGTCGTAATAACTATTAACTTAATTATGCGACAAACACGTATATATTTTTCAGATTAATATGTGTGCGGGGATATAAGGAGACAAACCTTGCAGGGCTCTTGTTTATAGAAAAGTGTGACAATGATTTGTTGGTGGACTTAGATCTTTTATTTTCATCAGGGTCAGAATGCATGTCAATGTACTAAGGAGATACATGTGCACCCAGTACTGTATCGCATCAATTTGTCTTATATTTATGATGCGTATTTGCTTGAAGTTATTACGCACATTAATCATTAAAATGTGTAATTTACCCGATTAACTAGTAATGAACGCAATGGTGTTTGTGTAATGAAGTTCGGCAGAATGTTCCATATGGCCGGTTGTGATGTCTTAGGGATTTGTGTGCCAATAATATTTGGGCATTGCGTTAGTGTATATCATTACATGCACGTGTAGGGTAAACTGTAAAAAACTGTATTTAGCAAGTAAACGCTTTTCTGAACAATTTCTAGATATCACTTTGTAAACATGCATGTTCCGAGGCTAAACGTCGTGCATGTGTCAAATTACTAAACAGCGGTGTCCGATTTTTTAAGACTAAGTGTCAATAATTGAAACATACATTTCCTAATTTCTTTGCTATCACTTTCTATACACACGTTTTAGAGTGTAGGATTACATTGTTTCTATAACCGGTGAAAAAAAGTTACTGAATATTGGGAGGGGCGGTAATTCTTTATAGTGAATTTAAACATGAAAATCGATGTTTGTAGAATACTTATATCGTTGTTTTTAACAATGCTCAATTAATAAAATATAAGAGTTGTACGCGCTAAATATGACGAGTTTGTGGAAATACTGACGGCTTTGTTTTGCAAGTAAGGAGAACACGATTTTTTAGTATACCCTGAATTGTACAGAGTATTATACCAATTCCCTTAGCAATTTATGATGATATATTTGTTGTATATATGTATTATCCCACGTTAATAATACCTAGGAATTAAATGCAGTCGTTATGGAGAAGTGATATGTTGTCAATTGCAATATGTTGTGGTAATTCAATATTTGAATGCAACGCTTCAAAATGTATTTAAAAATGCAACATTTGAGGATAGTTTATTACATTCTAATTTGGAGGGTAATGTCTTATAGTTCTGTGTTTAGAGTCGTGATTAGTTCAGTTAAGTGTTTATAAGAATAATCGTCAGCAAACAATATAAATTCAACAGTAGAAAAGGATTAGTGATTATGTCATTTGAATGATCAAAATAATAATGGTCCAAGTATGGCACCGTGAGGTGTTCCATATAGGATGTTTACCTAGAGAGATTCTTATCGAGAAACAAAAACATAATTGTTGCCGATTTGATAACTTTCAAACCAAGATAAGGCGGATCTGAGAATGTCATATTTTCTTCATTTTGTGAAGTAAGATGACGTGATAAATGGTGTCTAATGCTTTACTCAGATCTGCAATGCCATTGTGTTTTTAATAGTAAATAAGTCAGTTCATGGTATCTACTTTCAGTATATCTCTTATACATGTATATACACTATCTACTGCTATGTGAATCAAAATTTAGTTGTGATCATAATGTAATATATAATCTATGCAAAATCTTGAATTTAATTCACAACCGATTATCATTTTGGAATTTTGGTAGTATTACAGGCCTTTACTTTCTTTCCGTGAGGTATTTCATATTCTCGTTTAATACATTGCCATTGCTTTGATATACAGGGTGGCCCAGAAAAAATGCTGCACATACGATCCTTAATTTCTTCAACATCATGAAAAAAATGCCATTAATTATTATTTCATTTGTTAGAACATTCTTTTTTCGACAAAATAATACCGTGATGATTGATTTTGAAAAAAGGCGTTTGGATTCTAGGGCCATTTTTCTGAGGTGATGTAATTTCCGAAATGTGTATCTTTCTCAACTCCAGTGAACCTGGGAACTCCAATATATAAAAATGCAAAACGAAAAAAAAAATAAATAACCGAAACAAATGAATAAAAATAAAATTGGAGCTGGGCTGCCCATTAACTTTTGTAACATTTTTTACAACATAGTTTTCTTGAAAACAACGGCATGAATTCCAGCAATTTATATTCTTAGATAATAGCTCAGAGCTCCAGGCCTCAAAGGAAAGGCACTTTTCGATAAACAGGATAAGTAGAAGATACCTACTAGTCAAAAAACAAATTTTTGCAGCGTTAAAACAGTAAACTTTAACCATTTTGATTCATGCATTGGCTTAAGTATAGCTTTTCCGGCCATTTTCAAACTGTTTTCATCCAACTATGAAAATTGTCAATTCAGATTCATCTTGTGATGATAGGGCGATGAGAATAATATTTTCAACTTTGTCTTGAATCAACTAATTTCACAACATTTCCGATCTGTTTTACACTGTTTACGCGCAGTTTCGTAATTTGCAATTTCCATTCATCGGTCACAGTCATTGAGCACTCGAGCCCAAAAGTATTCGTCATTTTACAACCAACTTCATCCGAATTTCATTTAGCTTCGTCTGTCTTTTACGTGTGAAAAGAAATATTGATTTCTTGGAGGTGATGGGACCTTTTGGGATAAAAATTGTATAAATATTATTGAACAGGACGAATTTATTTTTCACATCTGTCGGTCGTTCGCTAGCCGGGACGAATTATATAGACAATTGGCCGTTCTGAATTGGAAATATTTGAAACTTGCTGCCAAATCACGAAACTAAAAAGCAAAGGACTAAACTGAAAATAGCGTCAA
>JZLH01S0066899.1:803-15803 GCA_001188425.1 Eucidaris tribuloides
TTTACACTTGTATGGAGCATACATGTGAAGAGGTCTGTAAGACTATGTCAGGGTTCAGCTGAGCGACACTTTATAAATAAGAGCAAAAAATACCATTATTTACGCATTTATTTTGGCATAAGAGATGACTCCTGTGAACTTTTGAAAGAGTGACATTGTTGCCTTGTAATTCGATGCCTCACTCATGCATTGGCTTGACTGGATTATATTAATCTTAGTTTTCAAACAGCAGGTTGAGTCAAGGAGTGTGGAATATGCTCCTGCCAAGTTATTCTGCCCCTAAAACTTTATTTCATTAAAATAGTTATCGGTTATTTTTGAACAAGTGGGCGAACTTATTTTGTGTAGTGTTTAGATGTTTTTTGACGTGCAAAATGAATAACCCTAATCTTTTAAGAGTCTCCCCCCACCCCACCCCTCCACACATCAATCAAATGATAAATTTACATTTAGGCCAGCTAGTAGTGTATATTTATGACATGCTCCTAAATGGCATTTATTACATATTCATTCTGTTGTTACGAATTATGCTTCTAAGGCTTACACATTTCTTATTTTTCTATCATTGTATCCCAATCCTCACCAACTCACCTTGAAGAGCCATCAAAAAATGAATTCCTTAAAACTACTGTCACATTAACCCTACTATAGTAGTCAGTAATACTTCCTCTTTCCAATTGTAGAAGAAGTTCTTTGCCTAAACCTGCATTCTAAGGCAAATGAATCTTTGAATAAATAGAAGTCATTAGAACGTGAAACTCCCACACAACGTTGTGTAATCTACAGCAAGTACAACTTTACAATCTTTCTGAAGTTGCCCAAACTTATATTTAGTCGATCAGCATTACATTTTTTTGTTTATCAATTCTTACGCAAAGGACATAAGGCCTATATGATATGTCACACCGAGACACCAGAATACAACTTATGTAATACCACCAAATATTGCGTATTTATTTTTATTATTAATATCAACCAATCAGAGTATCTCTATGCACATGTCATCTATGACAAAAATGCGGCAGCCCCCGTCCCCGCCTCCAGACTTGATTAATTTTGTCTAAAATTTCTCAAAAATGACTTGTGGGAAGTCTTTCCAATGCATATGATTTTAGAGGCATCAATAAGACGCGTGCGTGTATACTAAACATTAAAGACACAACGAGCCTCGAGAAAAATTATTATTTCGACGCACATAACAAAACGCCGCCTTTCTTAACAACATAAATTATGATTCGTGTACTACTGAACTGCGGTACAGCTTACACTACTGGTCTATTCCTGGCTGTGTTTTGCACCAAGCACATTTCATTGCTGGTGCCTGCAATACAAAGTCCGCTGTTACACACTCATGTCAAGAGGGACGAATTGATTGAATTCCACGATGTGACCTTGTTCATGCTTAATATCATACAAGCCATGGCAATTGCAAACAGCTAAAATCTTTCACTTTGTGTGCTCGACAGCACATCGCCGCCTCCGGTCGGAGAGACATATCATAACTCTAATTTCACAGCACGACGCATCTGGAAAGGACTACAATGATGTATTCGCTGAAATGCAAGACAACTTGAACCAATTAATGACTTGAAAGTTCTTGTCTTCGATTACGTATTTTTACAAATTTTAGTATTAAAAAGACATTTTTTGAAAGGTGCATAACACATAGAAAAACAATCCCGTTTCTGGCCTAGACACAAAGTTAACTCTTGAACATGTCAAGCCTTTGTGAACATTGCCACATTGGGCAACTTTGGGAGTACACTTGTTAACTTTTACACATGCATGCTGAACAAAGGTGCTGTGTTCAAAGGTTGTAAAAGTATACCCTTTCTAACAATGTGATTCTTATTTTAATATTGTTCAGATTTGTTAAGATAGAATAAATTTTGTGAAGGATTATATTTTGAAGCAATAACTATCCACAAATATATAGGAAAT
The DNA here is from genome assembly GCA_001188425.1 of Eucidaris tribuloides. NCBI lineage: Eukaryota > Metazoa > Echinodermata > Echinoidea > Cidaroida > Cidaridae > Eucidaris > Eucidaris tribuloides. The sequence continues at coordinate 2,745 of JZLH01S0066899.1, forward strand.
GTGCACATTTTTGTTTCCTTTTTGCACACAAATCTGAGATAAAATCTTCCAATTTGTTGGAAAAAATCTAATGTAAACCTGTAAGTTTTATTAGTGATTTAGTGAAAGTTGTTCCTTTGCTAAATGAAATGAAAGAAAAATCGTATTACTGTCACACTTTTTATATTATTGCCACTTATAATTTAACATAATCTGTGTATAATCTCGACTGTTTGCTGTTCTTCAAATGGAAGAATTCATGGGATTATGTCTTTGTAAAATGCTGGAATATGTGGCAATGCTCACAACTGATTTAGGAAACGACATGGCATCTTCATAGCTAGACCACATCGACCGGAAGATGTGACTCGTATTTCACTGTAATTTGTGTAATGCAATACTGATTCTTGTGCATGGATACAACAACCGCATTGTGCATATCTTAGGCCGACGACTGCCGTTTGCGGCAGTGAGATGGGGCGATAATGCTGGATCTTGGGATGACAATGGAAAGGTGAGGGATTTCTTTCTTCCTGCGAAATGCTACCTTATCAATTTAATGGAATTGGATGCATCCATTTTAATGGCCACCTCAAGAAACCTAGAACATTGTACTGATCTACCTTTAAAATTAATTCTGTATCTGATTACTGGTGACACTGATATGAAATACACAAGGAAGAAGATTGCACGAATGACAAATACATGTACAGTATTCACCATTGTGGGATATACCGGCAGAAGTTTGCTCACTTCTATTTTGAGTTAATCCGAATAAAACACATGGGCCAGTGTTCTCACCATGGCTAATTGTTTAATATCCTTTGTCATGTAAAGGCCTCTTCAAGCCATATTTTGATTCAATGCTAACAAGCTGTAGATGTATTTCTACCCGAGCATGTTAAAGGAAGATGAAGCCAGCAACTAACAGGAATATAAAGTTAAGAAAAAATTGACATTGTGAGTAGTGTAAGAAATATGGTACATGCTGATAAAGAAAGCCTAAATAAGGGGTACTATGTGACACTCGCCCTCAGCAAGGCCTAATCAATTAGTACATTTCTGTTAATTCTAAGTCTTTACGAATCTTTTTCCATAGAACAAGATCACCGAAAAAGCTACAGTGGGAGGAGCTTAATTAAAAAAGTGCATAAATTGATACGGCGCGATTAACACGTGTCGGGCAGCATGTATTTGTCACATCATGTCAGCTCAAGGCCAGCTCACGCACGATCTGATTGGCAAGAGCTGACATTTACCCCAAAATCTTTCTTAACTTATTCCTGTAAATTGCCGGCTACGTCTTCCTTTAAAATTTGTCTACTACTCTTAATATGACTGAGGAAAACTCTGTCTTACTGGGGATAGTTGTGTAAAATGATATGTGACAAATACATGTTCGACAAAGTTAACATTACCACCTTCCCAGTACTAATGCTGGTACTTGGATATTAACTTGATGCTTAACTTTGGCATCCCAGCTGAAATCTGACTAGACTCACGTGATAAACAGTAACATTATCTCCTGAACCTAACACACCTCCGTTTCACGGTGGTCTTTGCAGGGCTGCCAACTATCATCAATGCCTTTCAGTAATTTCTTAGGCCCTGGTTACACCGACATAACCCTTCTGAGAACGGTCTCAGAACGCTTACATTGCACCTTCACTGGTGTGAGCCGTCTCATGTTCAGTAGATCAGCGGGTTACCACTGGCAAAAATTTAACCATGCCTGTTCAGTGGTCAAATGTCTATCCGTACTTCCGGCCGACGCGGTTCACATGTATACTTTACTGTCATGGACCGGTTTCAGAACGCTTGTGTGGTTACACCGCGTTCGAAACGGTCTGAGAACGGTCTGAGAACGGTCTCAGGCCACCTCTGGAGGTTGTCCGATAAAAAACACTTTAGGAACGCTTTTGGACCACTTTTGGGTCGGTTGTTGTGGTTACACTGCGAGTGAACCGTTCTGAGACCATTCTCAGAACGCTTTTGACTTTTGGTGTAACCGGGGTCCTAGCTAGCTGACAAAAAGTAATTTTGCCATATTTTGAGTCAAAATCAGTACTTCTAAGTTTCTAACATAAATGCAAATACACAAATGATTCAATAAAATCAGTATTTTTCATGCAACTTTCAGCATTCTTCAGTTTTCTTCTACCACTTTTAGTAGAAATTACTGAAAATCAGTATCACTTGGCTGCTCTGTCTTGGCTATGAATACCAGTATCTGTTAGTCATGTTCAAATGTTCAGAGTATCATCTACAATCCAATATTGAAATGATTGCTACATGAAATTTGCAGAATGATGTACATGTAATTGCTGACATGTAGCTTTGCTACATTGAACGGCTACGTACAATTTGCTTCAAAATATTTTTCCTCCAAGTGAAATCAACTTTGAGAAGGCAAAGCAGCGTAGGATATAACCCAAGGCGAGAGGCGCTTTAGCCCTTGGCAAAGCCCAAATTGCCCCCTAAAATCCCCCAAACCCAATTCTTTGGGGCGACCATTTCTATCAGAATCGCCCTCAGATTTGTTACGAAAAATTTCACATTTCTTTTTTTATTATGGCATTGAAAAAAAAAGTGAGTTAAATGGTTGCTTTTATGGATGAAGCACCAGCTAAAACATGGGCAATGTTTCATTGCATTCTTCAAATTCTGATATGCAACAAAAAAGTAGCCCCAGTGGTAGAAAAATAGCCCCAAAACTTCAAAAATAGCCCCAAGGCTCTGATAAAAATCACCCTTAAAAAATAAAAATTAATTCCTACCCTGACGCAAAGGTTTGCTACAACGAGAACATCAAGTTCAAGTCAAGTGACTGGACCTTTTCATACAAATTTACAAATAGGTCATTTCGTCAAATAGATATACATGTATATGTAGGTAGCAATTATTAGTCACCAAGTCAATGTTAGAAATGTGAAATTAATTGCGGATTCCTCTAACCATAAGGCCTTTCAGACAACCAGTGAAAAATTGTGATTTTTAGAAAAATCCTGATTATACAATAAAAGTTGCTTAAACTTCACAGACACAATTCAAGAAAAATTGCACACCAAAGTTTCTCAGTGAGTTGGGCAGTAAGACCACTCACCACAGAAAAATCTTGACTTTTGTGAGTTCGGTCCGTTCTGGATTAATGTGCACAGTGTAATTTAATCAAATTGCAAAGCTGGGAACTAAACAAGCCCCATTGTGCATGCACGTTAGGGAGCCAAAAATCAGGAGTTTTCTCAAGTGCAGAAATATTGCAATTCGTCGCCCGACTGGCAGAAGGGCGTTAGCAAAATGCTCTAAGCAGAAGGGTGTTAACACTTAACAGTCTGGCTGGCAGAAAGTCATTAGCAAATGCTCTAAGCAGAAGGGCGTTAACAGTAAATTGCTTGTAATGTGACAACCATTAGCTTATTTCACATAAAATCAAAGTATTGTGATCTTTAAGATCTTTCTATCAGTACGTAAGGTGAAAATATGGAATAAGCCTATGGGTTTCAAATTAGAGGCAATTTACTGTTAACGCCCTTCTGCTTCTAACAACCTTCTGCCAGTTGGACTGTTAATGCCCTTCTGCTTAGAGCATTTGCTAACGCCCTTCTGCCAGCCTGGCGACAAATTATAGATTGTACTCACCGTTGCAGTGTGAACAGTAAAGTCAAACATAATAATTTTTATGTCGCCATTGTTCCCGATGGGAATCACCATCACGACAACTTTTTTCATAGACACAGTGTCATAACTTTTACCGAGCATTGTGCCAACATCATACACAGCCTTACCTTGTACATTTGTTCTGTCTGTGAAGTCGTCCAAACTAAAAACGTTTGCCCTCGTTGCTAGACACCACATGAAACGCTGTTTGCGATACGACAAAAGAAAGACCAAATAGAGAACAAGATTTGTAATTGTACTACATGTAATTAAATACATCTTATGAGCTTTACAAGCCGTAAAACACTATTAAAAATTTCATCAAGAGATTTGATTGAAGGATTATCGAGAAAAATGAAGTCACAAACTACAGTGAAACCTGTCTTGGCCACACATGGAAAAAAAAGTGGCCTTTATAGACAGGTAGCTGCTATATACAGGTTCTTTAACACAGTTGTCTTCTGGGCAATCATTTTAGTGGCCAGTATAGACAGGTTGGCTGCTATAGAGAGGTGGCCGCTAAGACAGGTTTGACTGTATTCCACAAACATACATACTGTATCCATGTCACAGTTTCAATGCATTCATGAACTTTCCAATATGCCAGACATTTTTGTTTTCATTATATTTTTCCATTAGCCAAATCAATTCCTACCCTCGGCATAAACCGAATGCAATCAATTTATCTCTAGGCATGAGAGAGCTATCATACTACATGTAACATAATATAGCATCCTTCTGCTCTGATACTATTCTGTGACACAATGCCATTTTAGATCAGCTTACAGGATACATGTATGTTTCTTCTTTTATGCAATAGCTACTGGTATTCAAATTTGCCTTAGAACTTACACATGTAGGAAATATTCCTAGTAAGTTGAAGATATTTGTCAGAAAACTAACAGAAACCAATTGGACCAAACTGGAGAGGTTTTCAGAGGGAGACGTAAAACTAGAGCAATTCGGCTGCGCGCAGCCGATGGGGTATGCCTCCACACCCCCGTTCAATTCCAAACTTTAAATGCATGGTGCATCATAACCTTTGACCATTCAACTTTGAAATTCCATTTATGCCCTATAATACATACTTCACCAAAATTAATCAAATATCCGATAGCTGTTTCTCAAGTTATCGTGTAAAGATGATTAAGTAATGGGTCATCGTGACGCTTTGATCCTTTAACCAAAATATGATCAGTTTCATTGGTACCTTATAACACTTACATGTACTTCACCCAGTTACATCCAATATCCCGATAAGCCGCCTCCTGTTATCGTGGTAAAGACACGAAGTAATGGAGCCTTGAGACCTTTGACCTGACTATATAACCCTGAATCCTAATATGTTTCAATTTACCATTAAATACATACTTCACCAAGTTACTGACGAATCCAACCAGGCCGCTCTCAAGTAATCGCGGTATACGAGCCCACATCAACCATATTTTAGCCGTGACCTTTGACTTTACTTTCAGGTCCAATAATCTAATCAGCTTTATAGGGCCTTAAATTACATAGCTTCACCCAGAGTTACATGACAATCGACCACAGCCGGCTGTCAAGTAATGCGATAACGAGCCCGGAATCAGATATGATTTTAGAGCCGCGATGACCTTTTGACCTTTTGACCTTTCTGAACTCCAATCTAAAGTCAGTTCATGGGGCCTCAATAACATACTTGGTCCTCAGTTACATCAAGATCGCGATCGGGTCCTCAGTTATCGCCGGATAAACCGAGCCCAAATCAGCACCATACCTTTAAGGCCCGGTGACCTTGACGCTTTGACCGTTTCAGGCTCCAAATCTACATCAGCTTCATGGTGCCTCATAGTACATACTTGCCCTCAGTTACATCAAAATCCGATCGGGTTCTCCAAGTTATCGCGGTAACGAATCCGGAACGAGACGGACAACGGCGAAAACAAATGCTCTCGGCAACTGCCTCGTTGGCGGAGGCATAAAAAAATAAATCCACCATTTTTGTTGTACTAGAGCGTAGAATATGTAACAGAAATGCTTATTTTTTATTGACGTCATATCATTATCGCATGGAATATTTCACGGTGTGAACATTTTGTGCACATTTCACACAACATAAACCTGGCGCAAAAATACAAACAAACAATTTTTTTTTGGGGGGGGGGGAGGGGTGGAGGTGGGGTTTAGCAGGTTTTGAGCGTGACCAGTATAATGAGTAAATCCATTCTGTACGTAGCGCAACTTGCAGACTAAGTAATAATTTGTATCTGTAAGGTTTCATAAAATGGATGTCTTTGCCTTTGAAGATGTTATCTGATAATGTCTTTGACCTTTAAGTCAGATCACTGGGTAAGTCTGGTATAACTGTGATGTTATTTCTTGTGTCCTCATTGCTTGCTTAAAGGCAGAGCATCTCTTTTGCATGCCTACAAATAACATTGTGTAAATTTATATATTGGTATATATGTATGTAGAAGAAAATACCATTTAAGAACCTTCAGCAAAGTATAAGAGCTAGAAACTCAGTTTTAATGGAATTACAGTGACCGTTAGACTTCAATTAGAATTATTCCTAGCATATAGCATACACTACATGGCCATTGGTTTTTTGTGCATTTTTCAAATTTTACATAATTGCTGATCTTCAGATTTTCACAGACACGTCCTTCATCAATTTAGCCTACTACATGTAGGGCACGAGTGATTTTTTTTGTGATGTGGGAGGGGTACACATGAGATTCTGTGCCTTTAATGGTCTCCATCATCCACCAAATTAAAAACATGCAAAATTCATCTTTCTCAGCCGAATGCAAATATTTCCACTTCTGACAGAATTGTACCATACACCTACCTCATGACCATAGACCATTAGGTGATGGGTTGTGATTAATGTCTTGAACACCACCACCCAGTTAGAGTTCGTTGACCTCTGGGTAAGGTTGTCCGCCAAATCTGGAATGTTGATATGCTCTGCATTTGTGCACTGTAGTAAATCTGTTGGGGTAGAAAAGCAAATGACTACATTATAGAACTGTTTTGGGGTGTACCAGAAAAATCACCTTTCATTGATTGTTTTATTTTTAAAAGCAGCATTTTCAAGAGAAAAATGAATAATTTCTTTTCTTACTTTTACTACAATAGTAATAATACGGAACAAAGTGCGCGATGAAGTATGCAAGGAAGTACATGTATGCTAGGATTACATGTAGCCTATGAGTATACAGAACTACCTGGTACAGTGTAGATCTTTTCGTGCAATCATCAATTTAATTACAAAACAGTTCCAACTGATTCTTGTTTATTTCATCAAGTTTTTACAATTCATAGGATTTCTTTTGTGGTGATCTACATTCATGCTATCTGAATGCAACATCTATGATATACCCCTCAAGTGAACCATTAATTATTATTCATTCTAGATGATGTGACAATCAGATAATTGTCCATGCATGTATTTTACTGAAGTACAAAGTGATGTGTTTGTATAAAGTACAAAGTACATTTGGAGTCTGAAGAACAGTATCAGTTACTTCTTGATAAGTATTTCAAGTGTACTTTACCACAATTACAGAAACAACTGAACTACTCATCACATGATGAATAATCAAACATTGTGTCAGTCCCCAGTGGAGTAGTCTTGAAACAAACAAATAACATTACACAAGTTTTACTATTACTTGGGCTACTCAGGGTTCTACATGTATCTACATGTATTACATAAAAAGTGCAAATTTCAGGGATTGATCTGGTCTCGTAGATTAAATCTGGTTTAGTCTAGATTATTATTACCGGTATTGTTCCTTTTTTAGTGAGCGGGTCATATTGTTTTGTTTTGAATCAGTGTGCAATGCCACATGTGTGAAATACTACCATTTTCAGTTTAAGCAATAACTTCATATTTTACACATTTCAACAAAGATCAAACTACAACATAACAATATAAGGGCACAGGGTAATGAAAGCTAAACACATAATGCATAAAAACAGTAATATGCTGACAGTACATGTAGTTAAGATGTCATAACATGATTTAGAGTAAATAAACTAATTTTAAGAAGTCTACAATCTAGTGTGGCACAATATAAGAAGGGTCTGGTGATAAGACTACAAGTTCAATGGCTTCAAACATTTGCATGTACCTGTGTACACATACCTGTACAGTATGTACATCACCATGCATGTGTCACTGTACTGCTTAGTCCATACAAGATCACTTTTATCATTAAAATCATTAATACTATTGACATATTTACTATTGTCCAAAATATTGTCTAACAGATGTGATTAATGTAATTGCCATAGAAATCTTGTGTTTTGGCCCATGAGATGTCATCAGATAAGATAAATTGACAGCTGCAGGTTAGAAGGCTGTTTCACAAACTTAAGTTTATCGACTCTAAGTCTAAATCCTGTCGTCATTGAATCATTTTCTCACTCTTTTTAAAGCTATGCCACTTCCTATATTTAACTTAATTAGCTATTTAGTCTCTATTTCACAAATCAGGTCTCTCTCTCTCAAGTTCTCAACATTACTTTTTTTGTACATGTACTTTTGTGCTGCTTTCTACATTTCGGTCATAAAGTATGTTGACGCACAGCATGTACTTGTATGTTGTGACATAGTGCATATTGCATACTTCTAGTTGGTATGTTATTGTTGTGTAAAAATTATACAAAATGTTGTAACTTACTTGGTGCGTCACTTTGTGTCAATGTGTTTGCTTGTTTCTTTGTGCGTGGGTGTGGGTGTAGGCCTACACGTACAAGTAGGCTACATATAGTGTACTGTATGTGGGTGTGTTGACTCACCAAGACTCATTTTATGCAGATACTGTCATTTTAATGGCATCATGTACTTAAGTAAAATACTTAAATAAAGTTCCCAGTTTGAAAAATACAATCTGAGCTACATGATCCTCCATGCTACTGTGATAAGGTCTAAAAATGAAGCCCTGAAAAAAAAATTGCAGTTCAACACGATCATTAAGTGCCTTTGTTTGAAAAGTGAAAATCAATGAGCGACCAATGCGGTTCCCCCCCCCCCCCCACCCCCACCTAGAATGAACTGTGTTATACATGTAGATCTTTTTGTCCCAAGACATTTACATGTAATTTGTGTATCACTATTTATGGTTTGCTACTAGTGACAGCATAACTGTCTAACTTTTGTGTTTTGGGGTGTTATTTATTCAAATACTATCATGTAGGTCAGATATCAATATTCATTTTTTTTTTAAATGGGGCTTCCACAATGCAGAGCTGTAAAAACGGCTCTGCCAGAATGTTAACCAATGCCAAGTGCACACACAGTATCTGAATATGAATCATTCATCATAAGACTGGTAATGGCTAAGGAATGTTGGTGAAGCCCAACAATCATTGTAATTGGGTGGTTTCAGTATCCTAAATTTAGATACATGGTTTGGTCTGTTCTGTCCCTACCAGCAAGTTTGCATGTAGATCAATACATGTAGGTATCCAACATCCTGTTGGCATTCTTTTAATTGATTGATGATGATTTTTTTTTTTTAGTAGGGGGAGACAGATTATTTCTTCTTTTGTCAGCATGTCTGCACACAATACACAACACAAAATGACAATATTATGCTCAGATCTACATGTATGTATGGACAATTGCATGGGAACATTGCTGTATGGCATACATAGCTGTCCCTACATATTGCATACTAAGAAATCAACTGGATACTGTACTGTACATGTTTGTACAGTTGTCATAAATTAGCTACACATGTAAAGCATCACTGATATACATGTACTCCCTGTACAAAAATAAAACACAAACTTCTACATGTAGGCCTACACTGTACTGTACAGATAATGTACCTCAAAACACTTCTTAGTACAAAATCATAAATATTCCAGTTTTCCATGCAGCCAAACTGCACTAGGATGCCCCAGCAGCTGCTATGGAGTGTGTGCATGTATAATTCAAGGTCTTGATGACTTGTAGCAGCAGTGACATGGCAAGAGAGCTCCTCATACTACAGTGCATCTCAAAAAATGGTACAAGAGAAAAGGATTATTTTTAATATATGAAATTCATATACAACCTACATGTAGCTATGATGTGAGTTTTCACAAAGCTAAAAAAAAAAGAAATTTTGTAATTGATTTCATTTGATTGTGTCAATCCTGAGATGTGATGAGCTTTCTGCTATTATGCAAAATTGATTTTGCACCACTATCCACTTGTGCGACATTCATGTAGATATTTGTACAATTAACGCTCACCACAATGTGTCAATGCTAGAGAGTCCAATATGGGAAAATACTGGATGCCCAATATATTTCGAAAATTTGCACATAGATATACTTTTTATTGTCTTTTTATTGCAGTAGGTCTTTGTCTTGTGTATGTATAGTAATATAGGAAGGAAAATCTTAAAGGTAAATAACATGATTGGGGGTAGTCCTCAACTTGGGCTGATACTACTCTAGAATCAAGTAAACTATGCAAGGCTTCTCCTGTGAAAATCTTGTAGTCAAATGTTCACTCATTCTAAAACAAACAATGTCAATATCACAAGTAGCATGGAAACCTGCTGTGTGGCTGTCTATGGGGCTTATTTTTATCCTACCCGGCAAAGAATAAGATACTCCTATGTTTATGCTTGATTCTCCTTAAGTAAACAAATTACAGACAAATCCTCCCAGGTGGGTGATCCACATCTGGTAGTGAACAGCTGGAATATATTTCAACTCATTTGGTTCTTGAGGCATTTTCAAGTGTTCCCAATGATGTCACTAACCTTTAAGACACAACAATGGGCAACACTGTATGGAACTTTACAAAAATTCAGATACTTTGGTTTGTGGGAGGGGGGACTGGGAGTGTGAATGTGAGTGTGTGTGCGTGTGCGTGTGCGTGCGTGCGTGCGCACGTGCATGTGTGTGTGTGTATGTAGGCCTATGTCTGTACATTGTCCGGTACAGACAAAATTTTTTATTATTTATAGGTGTGCCGGCCACCTATTGGTCCAGTGGACAGACCAAATCACAACTTCAGGGTCGACATCAGTTCTGCCGTAGGGTTGTTGCATGGCTATCTCACGGTTCTCACCCACTTTATTTCTTTAATTCACGGGTATTTCTACAAATTTTTAAGTTTGGCAGTGTGTTCACAAATAACATTTTGATGCTTCACAAAAACTATATGGCAAAAGCAGAGGAAGAATTCAACAAAAATGGTCAAAATATCGCAAGGAAATATGCAGCATGTATTGTTTACATTAAAACATACAGTAACTAGGCTTTATCCCGTGAGGTATTGCGGATTTCAGCTTGTCCATTGGACCTGACACACACATACATACATTGTACTTTATGTAGGTGGCGCGCCTTATTGCGAATACCAACAATTACTGATCTACATGTAGTAACAGTGATTTTCCGCGATAACGGAAAACGAACGGAATTTCCGGAAATCACAACTTGAAACTGAAAATGAGTTTAAAAACGGACAATCACGGAAAACCTCTTTTTTCTCCAAATTTTTACTGTTTGAAAGGAAAAAACACGAAACTCATAACAAAAGTTGGAAAAAGTTGACACAAAAACACAGAAACAGCGAGAAATATTTGTTTCAAGTTTTATGTAAACGGAATTGTCATTTTTTTTTTCATGTATACAAAGTCATTTTCAGACAAGTTGAAACGGAATTCCAGATTTTTGGAAAACGGAAAAGGCCTTTTCTTGAAACGGAAAATCACTATCCCTACTGATCTTCATATTTCACAGCCATGTCCTTCATAAATAGCCTATGGTCACAAGTGACCTTTTGCTATACTGGGGGAGGAGTGCAAATGATACTCCCCGCCTTTTATGTTGACTTTAAAGGCAGTGGATCTCATTTGCAAATATCCCTGCAGACCAGGACAAGATAACCCATGCCCTAAGGCTATTGATGAAGGGCATGTCTGTGAAATCTGGGGGTCAGTGATTGCCTAGAATTTGACAATGCAAAAGAAAACAATAGCCGTTTAGTGTACGTTCTATGGTAGGAATTTTTTTTGCGAGAGAAAAAATTCAAATTTGAGTCTAACGGTCACTATAATTCCACTAAATCTGAGTTTCTAGCTCCTATATTTTGCTAAAGGTTCCCAGACGGTATTTTCTTCTAAATGCCATTGTATTTACACAATGTTAATTTTTAGGCATGCAAAAGAGATCCCCTGCCTTTAATCCCAACCCTACATGTCTGCCTACTTCATAAAGGCTCGTTTACACTATGTTCCCGGCGGCCACGGCAACCACGTTTCAGGCCACCGTGGACAAAACGGGATGGACGTGAGACCACGCGGGAGGACGGGCTGGACAAACGTGACAGTCCGTGTTGACGTGGATGCCGGGCCAGATTTTTTAACCGTCAAAAAATTTGCCACGGTAGTCACAGTGAGGATGAGAAACCTAGAAGGTCGTAGGAAAACGACGAGAACGCAATAAAACTCGACAGTACGTTATAGGCCGTAACAGCACTTGGAGGTGATCCGTGGTGGGTCTTTCCGCGTGGTCTCACGTCCATCCCGTTTTGTCCACGGTGGCCTGAAACGTGGTTGCCGTGACCGCCGGGAACATAGTGTATACGCAGCATAAAAAAAAAATCTTGGCACAGTTAGCAGCACACCCCAACCTGAAATTCAATTTTTGCAGACAGCCACTGACACATGCCAAACCCTGCATACCTCCACACCTCCTAAAGGTCAACCGAGGTCATTCAGGGAGGACTTTAGCCTTGAATCTGATTCACACACACTTTCCTCATCCTTCATTCTTGTTCTCTGGTGATAAGGAGACAAGGTTCACCTTGCTGAAATGTCTACAGTCTGGAATTTGTGGCATGTCTGATTATGTTTGTTGTCCCCTTGTATTACTTGTTTTGCTTTTGCACATGCTTTTTTTTAAACACTGTAAGAAAATTATATCATTATCATTACCTTGGCTGTGGTCACATGTTTGACTTAAAACGTTATAAGCTTTGAATAGTTTGATAAAGTCTCTTTTATTTATTTTTTTTTTTGGCATGTTTAAAATGACCTTTTTTCTATTACACATTATCTTTTTGACCTAGATAAAAACAGAAAGACCAAAAAAGTCTCCTGATAGACATACATCCTTGTATCCTGTGTGATCATGTTCAGTTCACACTTCTACGTGTCAGATTCTTCAATGCTTTGCTCAGTTTGCTGTACAAGATGATTATCAGATACAATGTAGGTACAGTACCGGTATACATTAGCCTACATTGTTGTGCACATACATGAAGTGGAACTACATTGTGCCTAGTCTGACTGCCAGATCATTATTCTGGAATCAACAGCCAAACCTGTCTTCAGTATACTATAATAGTCTGGCAAACAACATACATTTCCAGTAACATAAAAAAATCCACAAAAATAGCCCTTCCAGAGAAGATTTAGGCGACCC
>JZLH01S0066908.1:1904-13261 GCA_001188425.1 Eucidaris tribuloides
TGGGCCAGAGAGGTTTATTCAACCGAAAAGGGGACAAGCCAACTGACCTCATAGGATTGCATTGACCGTGGACATCACAAAAATGCATTGCTGGCGGGTCTCATCGTTGGCCTTCCGCCAAAATCAGCGCTAATTAGCATATTTCAGCTAATTAACATTAGGAACCCTATGTAATATGTCGTATTATTAAGTCAGGAAGCCTGATAAATACATAGATAATACCACTTATTTTCAGCGGCGTCTTATCATGACAAACTGGAATGCAATTTTATAGATATTAGTTTATATTTTCAAAATACTGTCAAGTGACTTAATACGCCTATTACATAATGAGGCCATTTGCATATGATCACAAGTGTTCCTAGATTGGCACATGGATACCATGTAAAAATGGACCTGAAAATGTTGCTCAGCGTGCAAGCTCGTGCTTTTTGTTTGATTTGTTGATTTAGTGGGTATTGACGTAAATCAAGCTAGGTTACCACCTTGCAGCCTTGGTAATTATCTTCATTACCTAATTAGCATAATCAGCTAATTAGTATATAATGTCTCGTGTTAGAGCGGCCCAGGGATTAAGTCAACTGAAAAGGGAACAAGCAAATGACGAATAGGAAGTTGGCATTGACCATGGACATCACAAAAATGCATTGCTGCTCGGGTCGCATCATTGGTGCTTCCCCGCCAACATCAGCCTAATTAGCATATTTAGTTAATTGCATAGGAACCCTATGTAATATGTTACTTATATTAAGTCAGGAGACTGAAACACGGATAATACAATTTTTCGGTGTTTTTTTTTTATGAAAGGGGTTCATTTTTGATATCGTTTATATTTTGAAAATTTTAAGTGACCTAAATAGGCCTAATTACCTACAATGAGCTAATTTGCATAATGCACAAATGCGCTTAAACAGTAGATACCATATACCATGTAAATGACCTGGAAAAGTTGCAATCTTTGTTGATTTTGGTAATTTAAATGGGTATTGAATTAGCTTGGTTGCCACCTGGCTAGCTTGTGCTAATTATCTTCATTAGCCTAATGAGAATAATCAGCTAATTACATAGGTTCAATAATTCCATATATGACACTAGTTTATATTTTTCAAATCCTTCAAGTGACTTAAATAGCCCAATTACCAAAATGAGGTAATTTGCATATGTACAAAGGTTTCATTAGATGGTTCCATATCCATGTACAGTGACCTGGAAAAGTTCTAAGTACCAACTTGTGTGTAGATTGTGGTATTTTAGATAATATTGATTTAAATCAAGCTTAGTAGCCACTGAAACAAAATGTCTAGATTGGGCCTTATCATCCGCTATTATTATAATTTATGCAATGTGTTAGAGCGAGGCCCAGGAAATGGAGACAAGCAACTGACCTCATTTGGAAGTTGGCATGGACCCTGGGCATTAAAAAATGCATTGCTCCAGGTCTCATCGTTGGCCTTTTGGCCAAGATCTGTCTTTTTTAGCGTATAATATGTTAAATGTTAAATATGTAATATGTACATGTAGCATTTTAATTCAGGAAACTCTGAAAACACGATAAATAGATTTAGGGTGTTTTTTCCATGACAAGGACTAATTTATGATACCAGTTTATATTCAATAATTCTTGTGACTTAAATAGCCTATTTGCTATAAAGAGTAGTTCTGCAAAGAAAGAAAGAAAGAAACAATTATTTTTCTAGTTTGTCTCTACAGTTTACCATGGCCCTAGGCAGCGGGGATGCTGGGGGTGCTGCAGCACTCCAGACAACTTATCAGGGGTGCACACCACCCCCTGCCAAAAACTCGTGCAGTCCATGATGCATAGCATAATGCTTCGTCCACGGCGGCAGGAGGCGGCTGCACTTTTTTTTTCAATTTGGCCGTGGATTTTTTTTTTTTTTTGTGGGGGGGGGGGCACGAAAGCTTTTCCGGCCGAGCCCCCCCCCCCCCCCCACCCCCCCGCCCCAGTCACTCCAGACGGATAATTACTCTGGCGCAGCCCCTGGCTTAGCCATATATATCTCAGCACCCCCGTGAAAAAAAAAATCGTTCCCAGGGCCCTGAGTTTACCCCAATTTGTATACTTCTAGATAAACAATGAAAAATGGTAATGCTAATTAGTTCATAATAATAATGCTTTATTATTCACTAGGGCTATAAAATTGCCAAAGACTGCAAGATGACAGAAATGCATGATTTTATTTTTACATTCCCTAATCACCATCCCCAAGATTTTGCGCTCCCCCACAGATTGGTAGTCGCCCGCTGTCCGACTTAAGCTGACTACATTGTACAAAATTTTACTTAAGAAATAACAAATTGGTGTCATATTACATGTAAATGGTATCCTCGTCATAGAAAAACGTCGAAACGTTGTGTATTTCTTGTTTTCGGGCTTCCGGCATTGAGCTTAGCAACACATTCCATCTTATACTGATTATTGCTCTAACTGCCAAAGTGGAAAGGAAGCTACATTTACTTCCATACACACCTAAAATACAATTAACAAAAAAAAATTTTTATTTGATAACTTTTTTTAAGGTCATGTACATTGGTACATCTACTGAAACATTGTTGTAAGTATGCAATTAGCTCATTATGGAACTAGCAGCATATTAAATCACGTGAAGTACTAAAAAGTAAAACTGTTGTCATAAATCAATTCCTTGTCATTGAAAAACCCTTGAAAGTCAGAATATCGCTGTTTTCAGGCTTTCTAAAGTAAAATTAGCACATTATTGTACATATTGCAACTAGATGATTATGTAAATAGGCTGTTTTGTGCGAAGGTGAAGGATAAGACCCAGGAGCAATGTATTTTTGTGATGTCCACAGTCCATGCCTACTCCTTACAGGGTCAGTTGCTTGTCTCCTTTTTGTTGAATCAAACCGCTGGATCCCCGCTATTGCATGCACCTGCTCTAACACGAGACATTCTACTTATTATTTAATTAGTGCCAATTAGGCTAATAAAGATAATAATCCCAAGGCTGAAAAGGTGACAACCAAGCTGAATACCCATCAAAAACACCAAATCAACAAACCTTGTACTTAACAAACCTTCCAGGTCCGTACAATGTATTTGTACCATCTACTGAACCCTTTTGCATTACGCAAATTAGCTTATATATGGTAATTAGGATATTAATATTTAAGTCACTTGAAGTGTTTCGTAAATATAAACTGATGTCATAAATGGATTTCCTGTTACAGAAGACCTCTGAAAAATTTTAATAGTTGTGTTTACAGGCTTCTTACATGAAAATGAGCAACATATTACATATGAAACTTATGCTAATTAGCTGAATATGCTTATTAGGCTGATTTTGGCACAAATGCTGCAATGACACCCGGGAACAATACGTTTTTGTGATGTCCGCGGTCCATGCCAACTTCTATGAAGTCAGTTGCTTGTCTCCAATTCGGTTGAATAAACATGTCCCGCACACTACCCTGCTCTAATACGAAATATACTAATTAGCTGATTATGCTAATTATGCAATGAAGATAATTACCAAGGCTGCCAAAGTGGCAACCAAGCTCGATTTATTTCAATACTTCTCTAAAACACCAAATCAAGAAAAACAAGATTGCACTTTACACTTTCCCAGGGCATTTACATGGTATATGGTACCATTTACTGAACCACTGTGCATTATGCAAATTAGCTCATAGTTATAGGCTATTTAAGTCATAAAAATTTGAGGTATTTGAAATATAAACTGATACCACGAATGGATCTTTGCCATAGAAAACCCCCGAACAGTTGTATTATCCGTGTTGCAGTCTTCCTGACTTAATATGAAGCATCATATTACATTTAGGCGTTCCTATGCCTAATTAACTAAATTATGGCTAATTAGGGCTGAATGTTGGCGGGAAGGCCAATGATGCGACCAGCAGCAGATGCTTTTGTTTATGTCCATGTCAATGCCAACTTCCTATGCGTCACTTGCTTGTCCCCTTTCAGTTGACTTAATCCCCTGGTCCCCGCTTTAACACGAGACATTTTTTATACTAATTAGCTGATTTTATGCTAATTAGCGTAATGAAGATATTACCAAGGCTGTCAACGGTGGTAAACCTTAGCTGGATTTATGTAAATACCATCTAAATCACCAAATTCAAGAAACAAGCTTGCCACTTGGACAACTTTTCCACGTCATTTACTGGGTAAGGTGCCATTTCTACTGCCGAACATCGTGCATTATGCAAAATTGTGCTCATTATTGGTAAATAAGCCTATTTAAGTGCACTTGAAGTACTTTAAAATAGAAACTAATATCAATAAATGGATTCCTTGTCATAGAAAAACCGCTGAAAATTGTATTACCCTGTTTTTCAGGCTTCCCTGACTTTTAATATAAGCGCAACATATTACATAGGCCTCCTATGTAATTAAGCTGATATGCTAATTTAGGCTGATTTTCGGCGGGAAGGCAACGAATATAAGACCCTTGCAGCAATGATTTTTTGTGATGTCACGGTTCAATGCCAACTTCCTATGAGGGTCATTTGCTTGTCCCCTTTCGTCGGTGAAATAAACCTCCTGGCCCCGGCCTAAACCGAAGCCGACGGCACTGAGCTGAATGTTATTAGTCTCCGACCGGTTACAGAAAAGGCTTTAAAATGACTGTAAAATGTTGTTGAAATCCACTACATAAATCGTGTATTTTGAGCTTTAAACATCAATAACATTTCAGCAGAAGGTTAATATTTTTAAAATAAATGCTTCAAATGCTTTCTTTTTCTATGTGGATAACCCAGGAGCGCTCGCTGCGCCTTTGCTCGCTCCGCGTTGCGTAACTCCTCCTACGGCCGGCACAGAAATCTATATACGTAGCTAGTAACCCTGCAGTAAGTTAAAGCTAAATACCAATGCGAGCGGGAAGCGGCCTCTGTATAAAAGGATTGCATTTTCTCTCATTTATTTGGTAATGATTTTATACATCTTAATCAGGATGGCTTTTTAATGTTACATTGAAGAAGTACTGGTTATTGCTTTTGATGTTTTTCTTTGCTCGCAGTTTAAGTTGCAGATCCTCATTCAGCACTTTCAGTCGCAACCCTTGTCAGCTTTGTGGGAATCACAATCACATACATCATCAGCCTTAAAGCCACCAGATGTAAATTGATGCGAAATCTGCAGAAAGCTTGGAAGGATCTGTGATCCACGCAGTGATAGTACGATATTAGTACAATTGAATTCCTAAACTTATACTACTTTTATATACTCTAATTAATGAGGTGCAGATCGGCTCTCTGTCAGCACCTGCTTACTTGTAAATTAAAGGACAATATACAAAGAAACATGCATTTCTTGCAGGATGGAACTTTGTCAAAAACTGCGTGAAAACGCAAAACGGAAAAGTTTCGAGCGGCAGCATTTTTGCCAGTGGCATGAAATTGCAGAAGAATCTAGTCGTTCCAAAAGCATGTCCTGGTCATCAGCAGAAATGTTTAGACAGACCTTTTCAATGAATGGAAAGGTGGAATTATCGAAGAACGAACTGCCAAGTTATCGAAGAAATACAGTGTTCAGCGTAAACCAGGAGTGGTTTGAAAGCTCAGTCACCAAGGACAAGAGTCACACTCTATAAAACTGTATTAACTAAAAGCGAAAGGAGCAGTTCTCCAGTGCTACCTGTTGCGTAAAAGAAAAGAATAACAAGTGTGTTTTACATGCATAAGAACAAAATTTCACAAACAATCGACTGTATGTGTTGACGAGGAAAAGCATCTTCCATTTAGAAAGAAGACCGGCAAAATTTTAAACAAAATTAATATATTCCAATAGGAGCGCGAAGGATAAGAGTTTTGCTATTTGTACATATATGCGAGCTTACGTAGCCTGTAAGGTCAGAATTCATGGCAGAGTATGGTATTTAGGGAAAATGACAAGCTGTCACGGTGATGATTTGCTCCAGAGATCCTGCTGATTCGAGCCTTGACGAGGTGCAAGGGTGGCAATGCATTCGCGTAAGTGTAAGAGAATAGGCTCGGACGCACTTCAGTAACATGTCGGTATTGTTCTAATTTTATTAAAGTACATGTAAATTGTTGTTGTTTACATGGTGATGTACATGAAATGGCCTTGTAAGACGCTGAGAGATCAAGATGCAGTTGAAGAATATCGTGAGTACAGTTATGCAAATGCCAGTAACAGTACCTATATTGTAGTTGCTGTTTTCCTATGCATTACCGTTTGCCATGAAGGCATATTTGTTTCTGTGCAATATACATGTATACGATACATAGGTAGTCAAAACAACATAGATATATAGTGTTCCAAAACAAGACTGCAACTCATGTAAACATACACACACAAAAAAAAACATTGCTGATTGTTGAAGAATTACATCCAAATACATGTGCACATGTCTGTCTCATTTTGTTATGTCTGGTAGCGATAACATACTCCGATTTGCGGTTCATTTGTACAAATGACTACTGAGTTTGGAATTTAGGCTTCTGTTACTTGTATCGCTTTATGGTGATCGCTCCTGCATCCAAACCCTTCTTCAAACTCCGACAATTGAACTCCTTTTTTAACTTTGTACCAAAATGATTCTCTAACTGTATCCGAAGTGGAGTAAATATGCAACATTTTACCAGAAGTAGAATCTGGCATTTGGTTACAAAATCTACACCGATTACCGGCATACCTTCGAATCCTGAACAAAAAGTCATTTGTGGCTATACAGCTTTAAGGAACTTCTTAAAATAAAATGATTTAAACTTAATTGTACATTTGAAATTGATATGAATCTGTGACTAATCTGCAGATTTATTTTCCACATTAAGTGTTATTCCATGATTGGCAACTATTAACAAAATATTGTTTTCTTAAAACTGCGTAAGTAGTTTTAGAAATATTTCTACTACCCATTACACTGTAGCTTAT
Organism: Eucidaris tribuloides; assembly: GCA_001188425.1. Classification (NCBI taxonomy): domain Eukaryota; kingdom Metazoa; phylum Echinodermata; class Echinoidea; order Cidaroida; family Cidaridae; genus Eucidaris; species Eucidaris tribuloides. Next base: position 8,806 of record JZLH01S0066908.1, read on the forward strand.
CAGTCTGAACAACACATGGATCCGTAATATCATTCGACCATTATTCATACAAAGATATCGCTTTTATAATTCAAGCATGTTTTCCTTTATCTTGAATTGAAATATTGACTTCCAATACTAATTGTAAAAAAGAAAATCTTTAAAGCGATCACCACAAATCAGATCATCCAATGTTTTAATATCATTTTTAAGTTGTCATACTATGGGATAGTCGAACCATTTCTTACAATTCAAGCAATACCATGTCATACTTTACTTGTGCATTCCGACCAAGTTCAAACTAGTCAACAATCTTGATTCATATATTTGTACCACACACTCGGGTATCATGAGTAGAAAATTCAAACGTTTTAAACAGAGTCTCGTGCATGTTCTTTGAACAGTATTAACCACTTCAACCTATTTCTAGGAACTTGTTAACTCTTAATTTAGTAAAAATATCCAATTCAATTTTTTTTGCTCGCGAGAATGCACGAATACCAATCCTTTAAGCAAATTCTACCCATTATATAACAAATTGCGCTTTACTCTGTCGTTCCCTCTGGAGCAAATAATTCTTGAAAATAAGTATTAAACTTTTAAAAGAATTTGTCTGGCATTTTTTTTTTACACATAATTACGTAAAAAGAACCGGTAACTATAATAGTCTTAACAACTGTAGTCTTACCAATGATAGATAAATTTCCTGAACGCTAGGAAAGCAATTCAAAGATTGTTTAATACTGTATACTCTCGGGTTAAAATTTAAATTAAAAAGGAAGTCTAAGTTCAGTGAAAACTTAATATCAAGACAAGAGAACGAAAAAAATTTCCAAACATGGCCATTTTGACCATAGGGTTTTTTGTGATCCTTTCAGACATCTAAGTCAAATACCTTCACTTTTCATTTACTTTGCATCCGAAAAAAAAACACACTAAAGGTTTCAAGCGGTGTCGAACAATTTAAAAAAAAAGACAAAAAATGTTGGAATGGAAAATATTGATCATCGTGGTAAGACTGATGAGAGAGTAAACGTAACCAGTTGTCACACGATGTAGTAAACGAAAGGAGATTGCAAGTGGTTAAGTTTTTACTCTCATCAAAAAACATGCATGTGTTATTAGCATGCATGTTGATCTCACATTCTATTTCTCCGATATGAATACCCTTGATAGGTGGATTGTTTTCGAATCGAGATGAATAAAATCTCTATAACTAAGAGAAAATGGTAGGGGGATATCGGGCATACCTGAAATATCCCCCTCTTCATATCAAAATAGCTGTTTCTCCTATACTACGAAAGTATTTTAAATTCAAGTATACTCATTACCAACATTAAAACACTTCAGAAATATAAACAGATATTCGTGTTAAAAACTATCAAGTGATTTCTTAATGTCAAGAAGTAAGAAAACTATATCAAATGCTTTCTTACTGCCATGAAGTAATAACAGGTCTGGGATCAGGGCGTTGATCCATTTTTCGGATGGGGGGGGGGCAAAAGGTTAGAAAAATGTCAAATATTTCGGCGTTAACACTTTGGGCGCGCGGCGTGCCCACAAATTTGAAAATTGCGTATATGTTTAATAGTATATACTTTTATGTTGAGTTTAATGGTTTTGTAGTGCTTTGCTCTGCTTTTTAAACATAATTATTTTCCACTACGTTTTCGGGATTTTTCTCATTTTGGGGGGTGGGTGGGGTGGTAGATGGGGCAATGCCCCCAAGATTTTCATGGGGTGGCGACTGCCCCCCCCCCCCTCCGGGATCGACGCTCCTGCCTGGGATATCATGAGTGCGGTACTTGTATTAGGCCGGGGGCCCAGGAGGTTTATTCAACCGAAAAGGGGACAAGCAACTGACCTCATAGGAAGTTGGCATTGACCGTGGACATCACAAAAATGCATTGCTGCCGGGTCTCATCGTTGGCCTTCCCGCCAAAATCAGCCTAATTAGCATATTCAGCTAATTAACATAGGAACCCTATGTAATATGTCGCTATTATTAAGTCAGGAAGCCTGAAAATACAGATAATACCACTTTTCAGGGGTCTTATATGACAAGGAATCCATTTATGATATTAGTTTATATTTTCAAATACTTCAAGTGACTTAAATAGCCTGTTTACCATAATGAGCCAATTTGCATAATGCACAATGGTTAAGTAGATGATACCATATACCATGTAAATGACCTGGAAAAGTTGCAATCTTTGTTGATTTGGTAATTTAAATGGGTATTGAATTAGCTTGGTTGCCACCCTGGCAGCTTTGGCTAATTATCTTCATTAGCCTAATGAGCATAATCAGCTAATTAGCATAGGTTCAATATCCATATATGACACTAGTTTATATTTTTCAAATCCTTCAAGTGACTTAAATAGCCCAATTACCAAAATGAGGTAATTTGCATATGTACAAAGGTTCACTAGATGGCACATATACCATGTAAATGACCTGAAAATGTTGTCAAGTGCAAGCTCTGTTTGTTGATTTGTTGATTTAGATGGGTATTGACGTAAATCAAGCTAGGTTACCACCTTGGCAGCCTTGGGTAATTATCTTCATTAGCCTAATTAGCATAATCAGCTAATTAGTATATAATGTCTCGTGTTAGAGCGAGGCCCAGGGGATTAAGTCAACTGAAAAGGGAACAAGCAAATGACCGAATAGGAAGTTGGCATTGACCATGGACAAGTCACAAAAATGCATTGCTGCTCGGGTCGCATCATGCGTCTTCCCGCAACCATCAGCCTAATTAGCAATTAATTAGGTTAATTAGGCATAAGGAACCGCTAATGTCATATGTTACTTATATTAAATCGAAGACTGAAACAGGGCGACGGATAATACAATTCTTTCGTGTTTTTTTTTGATGACATAGGGGTTCATTTTTGATATCGTTTTAGTATTGTTGAAATATTTAAGTGACTAAATAGGCCTAATTCCTACAATGAGCTAATTTGCATAATGCACAAATGTTAGAGTAGATAGATACCATAGTACCCATGAAATGACCTGGAAAAAGTTGCAATCTTTGTTGATTTGGTAATTTAAATGGGGTATTGAATACTTGGTTGCACCCTGCAGCTTGGCTAAATTATCTTCATTGCCTAATGACAGCATAATCAGCTCCCATTACATAGGTTCAATATCCAATATATGACAACTAGTATATTTTTTCAAAATCCTTCAAGTGACTTAAATAGCCCAATTACCCAAAATGAGGTAATTTGCATAATTACAAAGGTTTCATTAGATGGTTCCATATACGCACGTACAGTGGACGCTGGAAAAAGTTCTTAATTACCAACTTTGTGTGTTAGATTGTGGTATTTCTAGATAATATTGATTTAAATCAAGCTTAGTAGCCAACTGAAACAAAATGTCTAGATTGGCCTAATCAGCTAATTATTATAATTTATGCAATGTGTTAGAGCGAGGGCCCAGGAAATGGAGACAAGCAACTGACCTCATTGGAAGTTGGCATGGACCCTGGGCATTACAAAAATGCATTGCTCCCAGGTCTCATCGTTTGCCTTTTGGCCAAGATCTGTCTTTTTAGCGTATAATATGTTAAATGTTAAATATGTAATATGTAGATTTTTCATTCAGGAAACGTGAAAACACGATAAATAGGATTTTTAGGGTGTTTTTCCATGACAAGGATGATACCAGTTTATATTCAAATAATTCTTGTGACTTAAATAGCCTATTTATTATAAAGAGCTAATTCTGCAAAGAAAGAAAGAAAGAAACTAATTATTTTTTCTAGTTTGTCATCTAACAGTTTACCCATGGCCCTAGGCAGCGGGCATGCTGGGGGTGCTGCAGCACTCCCAGAAACTTATCAGGGGGTGCACACCACCCCCCTGCAAAAACTCGTGCATGTCTTGATGCATAGCATAATGCTTCGTCCACGGCGGCAGGAGGCGGCTGCACCTTATTTTTTTTTCAAATTTGGCCGTGATTTTTTTTTTTGGGGGGGGGGTTGGGAGGGGGCACGAAAGTTTTCCCCCAGGCTGAAAAGGTGACAACCAAGCTGAATACCCATCAAAAACACCAAATCAACAAACTTTGTACTTAACAACCTTCCCAGGTCACGTACAAGGTATTTGGTATTATAAACTGCCTTCATATGTGACCCGTCACCACGATACCCTGATAAAGTCGCACGCCCCAAAGGTAAGGAAAGTAAAAAATAACGTAACTAGGATGTAAAATATGAAAGTGAAGTGTCTTCAAAAATCAAAACTTGTATGTCCTTCAAATGTTGCAACAGTTTGAATATTATATTTTACACCCAAAGTATTTTTCTTTCTACTTTTATGTTTTATAAGATGTGCGACTTTATCAGGGTATCGTGGTGACGGGTCACATATATTCTTGTTCATTGATTGGTTAAAAGTATGTCACATGATGAAATATAAACACACTACCGCGCGAGTCTGTGAGAAAGTACTATTTACGGATCCGT
>JZLH01S0066908.1:14195-32267 GCA_001188425.1 Eucidaris tribuloides
TTAGCTGAATATGCTTATTAGGCTGATTTTGGCACAAATGCCTGCAATGACACCCGGGAACAATACGTTTTTGTGATGTCCGCGGTCCATGCCAACTTCCTATGAAGTCAGTTGCTTGTCTCCAATTCGGTTGAATAAACATGTCCCGCAACTACCCTGCTCTAATACGAAATATACTAATTAGCTGATTATGCTAATTATGCTAATGAAGATAATTACCCAAGGCTGCCAAAGTGGCAACCAAGCTCGATTTATTTCAATACTTCTCTAAAACACCAAATCAAGAAACAAAGATTGCACTTAACAACTTTCCCAGGTCATTTACATGGTATATGGTACCATTTACTGAACCACTGTGCATTATGCAAATTAGCTCATAGTAATTAGGCTATTTAAGTCAATAAAAATTGAGGTATTTGAAAATATAAACTGATACCACGAATGGATTCTTTGCCATAGAAAACCCCCGAACAGTTGTATTATCCGTGTTTGCAGTCTTCCTGACTTAATATAAGCATCATATACACTAGGTTTCCTAGCTAATTAACTAAATATGGCTAAGTAGGGCTGAATGTGGCGGACAGCAATGATGCGACCCAGCAGCAGATGCTATTGTTTATGTCCAGTGGTCAATGCAACTTACTCCTATGCAGTCACTTGCTTTTGTCCCCTTCAGTTGACGTTTAACCCCTGGTCCCCGCTTTAACACTAGACATTTTTTATACTAATTCGGCCTTGATTAAAGCTTAATTTAGGCGGCTAAGAACGATAAATTACCTCTAGTTTTCAAAGGCAGTCAATGTGTTTAAACCTACCAGCATGATTTACAATGTTTAGAACATAATAACTGCCAACGATCGATTCAAAATACTCCGAGAGAATACAAGAAAGCGATGGGAACTGCACTGACAACCCTTTTACGACTGTACATTTTACCCATTTGTAATATTGAATGAGCCATTGCCACCGTTGCGACTGCGGTTGCTAGTAATTATCTAGATATTGGGCTATCATATGGGTAAATTAATCTATTTAACAGTCACTTGAAGATTACAATTGAAAAAGAACCTTAACTGTACATACAATGGGGTGGAAATTACTCTTGATCATATCGAACAATACCACCTAAAAGTTTATTGACCATTCCTGTTTTCATAGCTTCCTAGACAATTAATTAAGTAAGACAACATATTAACATAGGGGCTCCCTAGGTGTAATCTAGCTGAATATGCTACAGGTTAGGTTCTGATTTCGCGCAGGGAAGCCAATCTGACTTAAGACCTCGGCGCAAGCAATGCATTTGTGATTGTGATGTCATCGGCAATGCCCACTCCTAATAGAGTCAGCTTTTGCTTGTCTCGCGCTTTCATTCGTGTTTGATATAAAGCCTCCTGGCACTCGCATCTAATCCGAAGACCGCTCGTTCGAGCAGCATGAGGCGATATTATAAGTCTTCGCAGAACACCGGTTACAGGGAAAACTTTAAAATGACTGTAAAATGTTTGAAATCACTACATAAATCGTGTATTTTGAGCTTTAAACATCATAACATTTCAGCAAAGATATATTTTGTAAAATAAATGCTTCCAAATGCTTTTTTTCTATGTGGAAACCCAGGAGCGCTACGCTGGCTTTGCTCGCTCCGCTTGCGTAACTCCTTCCTACGGCCGGCACAGAAATCTTTCTAGCTATAACCCTGCCAGTAAGTAAAGCTAAATACCAATGCGAGGGGAAGGGCCTCTGTATAAAAGATGCATTTTTCTCTCATTTATTTGGTAATGATTTTATACATCTTAATCAGATGGCTTTTTATGTTACATTGAAGAAAGTACTGGTATTGCTTTTGTATGTTTTTCTTTCTCCAGTTTATAAAAGTGCAGATCCTCATATCAGCACTCATCCAACCCTTGTCAGCTTTGTGTGGAATCACAATCACATCCACATCATCAGCCCTAAAGCACCAGAATGTAAATTATGCAGAAATCTGCAGAAAGCTGGAGGATCTGTGTCCACCATGATAGTACATAGTTAGTACAATGAATTTTCCTACATACTTTATACTTTATATACTCTATAATGAGGGTGCAGATACGGCTCTCTGTCACACCTGCTTACTTGATAAAAAGGACAGATATACAAAGAAACTGCATTTCTTCAGGATGGCTTTTCAAACTGGAAAAACGCAAAACGAAAGTTTCGAGGGCAGCAAATTTTTGCAGTGCCATGAAATTGCAGAAGAATCTAGTCCTTCCAAAAGCATGTCCTGTCATCAGAGAAATGTTAGACAAGACCTTCAATGAAGGAAAGGTGGAATATCAAGAACGAACATGGCCAAGGTTATCAAGAACATACAGTGTTCAGGTAAACCAGGAGTGGCTTTGAAAGCTAGTCACAAGGACCAAGAGTCACACTCTATACAACTGTATTAACTAAAAGCAAAGGAGCATTCTCCAGTGCTACCTTTGCTAAAAAAAAGAATAACAAGTGTGTTTTACATGATAAAACAAAATTTCACAAACAATGGCACTGTATGTGTTACAGGAAAAAGCATCTTCCATTAAAAAAACCCAAACATTTTAAACAAATAATATAATTCAATAAGGAAGGATAAGATATTGTATTTTACATATATTTCGACTTACGTAGCCTTAAGGTTCAAATTCATGGCAGATATGTATTTAGGAAAATGACACTGGTCACGTACTGATATTGCTCCAGAGATCCTCCTGATTCGCAGCCTTTGACAGTGCAAGGTGAGCAATCATTCCGTAGTGTAAGAAGAATAGGGCTCACGCCACTTCAGTAACATGTGGTATTTCTAATTTATTAACTACATGTAAATTGTTTTTTTACATGTGATGTACATGAAATTGGCCTTTTAAAGACGCGAGAGATCAAAGATGCATTGAAGAGATATCTGAAGTACATTATGCAAATGCCATAACCAGTACCTGGACCAGTGGCTCATCACCTGTTCAGATTGACATAGGGGTAGAAGAGTCCGATTAGTCAGGTTGTATGTCAGTTTTCTTCAGTTTATTTCTAGTCATCATAGAAGGAGAAGAGACTGATGTACCTGAATTCAAAGATTTAGTCAGTGGGACTGAAGGAATGGTCGGTACAGGTGGCGAAATTTGATCTAAACCTCATTCGATTATCGTGGAAACAACATCGTCGATAACATGATTTATTGCCTGAATTGAAAAACAGATTTGTGATGAACAAGATAAATCTGTTGTAGACTTAAATTGACAGTGCACTCTTTAGGGCTGTCATCAAAATGTGGTAAAAACAATGTTGCTTTCTGTAGACCCTCTTGTAACTAGATCTGAAGATTTGTGGTGCTGACTGTTTGTAAATGGCATTTTGGTTGGCAGGGTGTTGACAGGTTTGTTGACAAAATACTTAATGCCCCACTGCTCTTGCACTACCACAAGTTTGATAGCTGAACAGCATGGGGGTCTCTTACATTACTCCTACCTCCCTGTTTTTATCTCTCGTGTGCAGAGTATTCTTAGCTATGGGGAATTCTTGGTCCCTCCCACTGCAGTGCATGCATTTACCCCATTAGGTTTTCATAATCGACAGGTATTTTGTTCCATATCGTGCCTCTGGCGATATTTTGAAATAATCATAAGATCATTATCGTGTATTCGATATTTTTTCAACATCGACTAATTTCAATATTATCCAAACAACGGCCAGCCCTAATGGTCGGTAAGGACCTAGGGCGGTATTCTCAAAAATTCTGAAGTTGGGCACTAAAATATGAAAAATGTATCTAAGTACCCTGCTATCTTGAGCAGGGTGCTTAGATTGGTATTCTCGAAAGAACTAAGCACCCCGCTAAGCTAAGCTGATGACGTAGGCGCGTAATTTTAAGAACAATTAATTAATGGCCACGACAACCAAAGAAAAATTATTTTTGTGCGATAGATTTCCTATGGGAGTTTACGTGTTAATTAATCTTCGCAGTAGTTTGAAAGATAGAGACAATAAAATGGCGGAACCAGCTGAGAAATGTAGAAAGCCCAATTTCTCAGAGGCAGAAAAGCTCATTCTTATACATGAGTACAGAAAACGAGAGGACATCCTCCGTCCAGGTTTCAGTCAAACCGTTACGTCGAGGAAAAAACATCAAGCTTGGGCGGAGATCGCTGATGAAATCAATTGCCAAAACCCGAATGTCAAGAGGAGTGTTGCGGAGCTTCAGAAAAAGTGGCAGAATTTGAACAGTTCTGCCAAGGTGGCTGCCAGTAACAGGCACAAGGAAATGCGGAAGACGGGTAAGATTTTAAAAAAAATAAAAATTTTTAATGACTAGAGATATTATTCCTGTGAAAAGACAATTTATATATTTCGTTTTTTATTTGGGTTTCCCGCAAGAATAAGCTACCGTAGCTTTCGCCCTTTATTTGACCCGAATGACCCCCAGGTCGCGATGCATGTATCTATGGTATTGATACTGCTAATTGCTTCGTGACTGATAGACGTCAAGTAGTATATGATTACGGATCGCGGATTATTGGCATCTAAATTAAGCTAAGTGTCGTTACGCTAATACTGTGGTTTATTTAATTGTTCCGCTTTACAATTCAAGTCCAAATTTGGATAGATTTTAAGCAGATCTTATCTATGTCTATGACAACCTTGTTCGAAATGTTTGTTGTCTTGCCGACCGAGCCGAGGCGAGTGCAGTGTGTGTGTATGTCATGCACGCACTGCTACCTGGGCTGAGTTGAGATCGACTGGCCGGCGGCCATGCAGGACAATGACAATGCAACATGTTGTGCCGTATGATTATGATTACTAGTATGAGGTGCAACCACCCATAGTTGTACAAGTAAGGGGTGTATAGATGCCACTTCACCTTTAAATTGTATTCTCCTCTTGGCAAATGTTGATTCATGTCGCATGTGTAAAGTAAAAATTAAAAAAAAAAATAAAAATAAATAGAGGATCGAACTGTTACAGTAGATGTATCACTCAGTCAGTAGAGATCTAACAAATAAATAAGGACACTTTTTTCTACCAAACTTTGTCCTGGGCTGAAGAATTCATGTGGATTTATTAAGCTAAAAATATTCAGTAAATTTATTCAGAAATATGCGAAATGCAGTTTTTGGCGAGAATCGTACTCTGATCAAGCCACTCCTGTGCCCCGTGGCCATGAGCGTGAGTGGGTGCAGTCAGGGCAGACTCACATTTTCGCTAGTACAATAGGTGCTAACTTTAATATATTACCCATTACAGCTGCATGTATTCTCCCTTGGTAAATGTTCAATAATGTGTGAAGGCATGGAAAAGGCTTTTGACACGCAACAACCGTCAGTCACATGCACCTATCTTTTTTATTTTTTGCAGATTTTTTTTATTCAACAAATGAAACTGTTTTGCACCAGATATTCATGCCTGAACTCATGTAGGCAATTTATCAAAGTCAAAATAAAAATATTTTTTTAATTCATTCAGAAATGCATTATTGGCCTTGGAAAAGTATAGCATGCAATCTCGTTGCACATGCTCAGCCTCCTGCAATTTGTGAGTGGGCAGATTGTTGATGGCACTTGGAATGGTGGCTTGATTCTGTGTACAATTCAACTACAGTACAATGGTCGTTTTTTATACATAAGTTTATCTAACTTTTCTTAGAAACTGCGCATTTGAACGAGACTCAACTCTAAGTTTTACAATTGAATGTGTTCTCATCTCTGAGAAAAGTGAAACAAACTGCTGTGAGTACCTACTTGTTCCTTGAGCCTAATTTGAACAGGCAGAAAGTCACAGGTATTCAAATTACTACATTACAGCTGAAGATGACAAGGAATTTCTGAAAAATGAAGTTTTAGGGAAATTGCCAAAGCTCCATCTCATTACTGCCATTCAACCTTGTCCAGAATGTATTTGGAGCCCACAATAGCAAATAAACTAGAAAACGTCAATGACCGTAGCCCGCTCACTACTCGGGCATCTCGCGCAACATTCATATATCCGAAATTTCATGTGGCTCTACAATCTTTATACTGGTCAAAAGATTAAACTTTGATGTCCCGACAGGACATGAATATAAAAAAAATTCGATGTGGAAGAAAAATATTAGTTTCATGCCCTGGAAGGGACATTGAAAAAAAAAATAATCAATTAATATAAAAAAAATAAAATAACTACATGAACTTATATATTGATTGGCATCACACCGGATCCCGCTTCGCAGGGCTCCATACTGATTTTTGTTGTTGGAAAAAGACATTTGAAGTGGAAACAGAATTAATAAGTGACTTGATATGAATAAGAACCTGATAATAAATCTGTTATTTTTGGAATAAATTTGCATAAATTACTAATTAATTAATGGAGCAACAGTTTAAAAATTCTGGGTACAAATTTAGTGTACCAAAGCTTAGCTCTACCAGTATAAAGGCAAACTAAATCAACATTGGTTGAGAAATGAATGAAGAAGAAGCATTTTTAAAATTTTATTTGTGATTTTGATAAATTTGCATAAATTTCATAATTAATTTTCTAATTTGCATAATTGATTAATGTTCAAATTTTGTGCGCAGAAGTCTTGAAAGCCCCACCTAGCCTAATCAGATCAAAACAAACAAGAATGAAAATCTGGCTCAAGAAATGTGGAAAAGACAGCAATTTTGTTATTTGGGGATAAATTTGCCATAACTTACCATAATTAAATCAAATGGAGCTATTCATTTCAAAATCTGTTGTAGAAGTTTTAATGCTGGCATAACTCAGCCCTACAAATAAGCAATCAAATCAAAATCGGTTGAGAAATGAAGGAGAGAGCAAGCATCTTTTTGTGATTTCGAAATAATTTGCATAAATTAAAATAATAATGAATTCACGATTCTGTGTAGAAGTTTTAAATCCCCCACCTAGCCCTAGTCATATGAAACAATCAGAATCAAAATCGGTTTGGAGAAATGCACGAAGAAGAATGCATTTTCAAAACTGTGACGACGGACGGACGGACGGACGGACGGAAGGACGGACGGACGGACGGACGGACGCCGGACGCCACGCCATGGCATAAGCTCATCGGGCCCTTCGGGCCGGATGAGCTAAAAATCAGTTGTACCACCTCTATGTAGAAAAGTGTAATGATCATGACAGAAAGCCATTGTCATGCAGGGTGCTTCAAGAAGAGTGTAATAATATGAACATAGGTATCCGGCCGAGTAGTGAAAAGCCTCCTAGTTAAGCATTTTCGTGACCCACATCATGGAACTACCTGATTTTTTGTATGAAGACAGATAAAAAAAAAATCATAGAATATGAAGAGATAACTCGGCAATGCCAAAACTTGCACATTAATTAGTGATTCCAATTAGTATTGATTAACCAGAGAAACTCCACCCTCTGTTGTCACAAAATGGAGAACCCTATTCAAACCTACGGGGAAACCTCAAACAACGCATGTATAAGCCAGTGCATGATTGCAATATGTGCGTGTGCAGATAAGCTGAACACCTGTAACCATAAGCACTAGATAGGTCTTCATGTTAGCTATGTCCTAAATATTCATGTATGCACCAGATGGACATAGGAATGTATAGGCATCGGTATTCTTTCAGCAAAACTGAACAATAGCCATTCATACAGCAATCCATCACTACATGAATGCTCTGAAATGCCTCAGTTGAGACTTGTTCCACTCTTCAACAATCTATGGCATTATTGCAGAACTCCAGTCGCACTATTGAAACAAGCCACCTGCATGTAATTGGCTGTTGTGTATGATATAAACCGATACGCTTACAAATAGGGTACTGTCATTGGGTACTTTCCTGAAGAAAATTACGGACAGTTTTTTTCAACTTTTTGAAAAATGGTGGGTTTATGACATTGCCGAGTTATATAACATGTTGATAAATATATTTTTAAACAATAATATATCAAAAGATTTTAGTTACTCTGGGGTGGGTCACGAAAGTCGCACATACGGGCCGAGGGCCGGAGATCTAACATTTCAGTTTTTCACCCGCAAAAGGACCAGTGCGATAAATGTGTCTCCCACGAGACAGGAAATATACCGGTAAACGACGAGAAATGGGCAAGCCACCTGGCCGAAATCAATGCGTGGCAGGAGAAAACAAAATTATAAACAGAGAGCTTCAACTGAAGATGAAAGGAAGACTCTGCTTTTGACGATGGATTTGCAGGCCGTTCTCCTCACGCCATGATTGTTCGCCTCAGCTTTACATTTATTTCTCCACACCTGCAGATTTGGGGTAAGATTATGATGCCAGTAGTGAGCATTCTGGGGATAACGACCAGAAAATTGACACAAATTCAGTGAGAATGCTAACTAGGGCACACTCACCCATATGGATTGTTGGGGAATCAATCGTTCACTGGACCGCATTACTCGTGAGGGTGCGTTAACCAATCTAACTTGGGCCTTCCAATTTACATCACCTGGAAGGGGAAGGGTGGACTGCATCTGGAAAGACCTCACAAATATGTCAATTAAATCAGCTGCACAGTAAGACTACCAACCCACATAAATATGCATTACTCCCATCATTTCCTCCATTAACATCGCTTCAGAAGCTCATAACATTGGCCCCAGATGGGGAAAATACGTCTAACATTCCGAAAATAATTTTTGTTGGATTTAACATACCAAATGAACTCAAAAGAGAGCACTACTCTTGTATTATTATAATAATAATAATAATAATACATGGGATTTTTATAGCGCCATTATCCATTTTAGTTAAATGCTCAAGGCGCTTTATGACAAAAGAACAGCAAAAGACATATAACAACAACAAAATAATTTTCGCACCAAGAATAAAAGGGTAAATGTCTGCCTTCAAAATGCACAACTGAACAAATGTCTTCTATTGAACTCTGCACATGGTGGTTGGAACATTCGTCTTCTGGAACTTCTGGAACTAGCTTTGACTTCTGGAACTAGCTCTGACTGACGGATTGACAGGCACTATTACAAGTAATTACAAGTAAGTTGTAATTCCCCCTTTTTTACCATATTATGCCGCTGAAGAAGTCACAGACATTTTTTTTAATGTTCTGTCCAATCAAGAGACCACTTATACTGATGAAAAGAAAGTGCTCATGTGACATTTCTGTCCTGACAAAGAGGAAAATGTAGAATTTGAAAGATTATCTTGACATTTCATATTATTCTCCTGTACTTCAATTCTTTTATGAAACAAAAAGCAACTATTTGGCAACATAGCAAGTTGTTTGTATCATATGTCTGCAGTTGGGGGGTATTTATATGCCGGAATGCATCGGAGTGATTAACGGTAAGAAGCGTGTAGGATTGAGAGACTCTGTTGTAGCAGTGTTGTAGTTCGTACTGAATTAGTATGCGAGGAGCAATTCACTGGTGAAAACCAAGTGTGTGTACTTATAGATGGTACGATCAGGACTCCGCCCGTCGCAGAAATACGGGTGTGTAGTCCGTATTTCACAGGTACAGTTAGGGCGTTGTGTTTTGATTTGATCATTGCCTTGAATTGACAATATGTTAGGTGCCCTGGGATCAGCTAAATGGTTCTCCACTGAGACTTATCATCTGGCTATTGGCAGGTGGCACGAGACAAGGAGGTACAAGACAAATCTACCTTTGCAGTGCGCAGTGGTTTATATAGGGACAGTGACTTTCCGTTTCAAGAAAAGGCCTTTTCTATTTTCAAAAATCTGGAATTCCGTTTCAACTTGCCTGGAAAATGGAAATTCTGTTTTAACATAGACTTTGTATGTCTGAAAAAAAATACAATTCCATTTACATAAAATATGATACAAATATTTTCCTGCTGTTTCTGTGCTTTTTGTCAACTTTTTCTAGTTATTGTTCTGAATTTCATGGTTTTTTTCTTTCAAAAAGTGAAAATTTGGAGAAAAGAAGAGGTTTTCCATGATTTCCCATTTGAAAAATCATATTCCGTTTCAAGTTGTGATTTTCGGAAATTCCGTCCCTTTTCCATTATCACGGAAAATCACTGTTCCTATTTATGTAAATGGAAGGTAATGCCATTTGGTTTAACCAATGCGCTTGCCACTTTTGAACGTTTGATGGAAAAGGTGATGAAGGGACTTCAATAGGAGATACTGCTAATATATCTGGATGATCTAATTGTATTTGGGAGAAGTGTCGAAGAAGAAATTCAGCGTTAAAGCCTCTGTTTCTCAAGGCTGAGAGATTCCAATGTAAAGCTGAAGCCAAGTAAAAGCACTAAGGTAGTCTGCTTCAGACATCGGTCCTGCATCTCGGACACATAGTTTCATCGGATGGTGTGTCAATGGACCCCGACAAAGAGAAAGCGATAGATGAATGGCCGAAACCAAAGTGTAAGAGGGAGGTGAGAAGTTTTCTGGGCCTTACTTTATATTATAGGTGCTCTGTGAGGGAATTTGCTGGAATTTTTGCTCTACTTCATGCAGTGACATGGAGGTTGGCAAAATTTAAATGGAATGAAGGTAATGCCATTTGGTTTAACCAATGCACCTGCCACTTTTGAATGCTTAATGGAAAAGGTGATGAAGGGACTTCAATAAGAGATTCTAATATATCTGGATGATGTAATTGTATTTGGGAGAAGTGTCGAAGAAGAAATCCAGAATTTATGCCTCTGTTTCTCAAGGCTGATAGAAGCCAATGTAAAGCTGAAGCTAAGTAACAGATGAATGGCCATGGTCAAAGTGTAATAGGGAGGTAAGAAGTTTTCTGGGCCATATTTCATATTATAGGTGCTCTGTGAGAGAATTTGCTGGAATTGTTGCTCCACTTCATGCAGTGACATGGAAATTGGCAAAATTTGAATGGAATGAAGAATGTGAAATAGCTTTCCTAGATTTGAAAAACAAGAATGAAGAATGCACCCATCTAAACATATCCAACAAAGACAGGCGACATTGTACTTGATACATACGCTAGTGGTGAGGTTATTGGAGATGCGTTATTACAAATTCAAGACGGAGAAGAACGGGTACTTGCCTATTTTTGCAGGAACCTAAGCAAGCCTAAACGGAACTAATGCATCACTCATTAAGAATTACTTGCACAATTAATGTCATTAAAACATTTTGCCAATACCTGTATGGAAGAAAAGTAAAAGTCCAGATGGATCATGCGTGTGAGTTTCACAACATTATGGAAGCATCAAATCAAAACAAACCAGTAGAATGCCACTATCACGAAGGCGAACCTGACCATAATCTGAGGTTTCTACGGACTCAATTGGCACAAGTAGCTTATTTTCTTTAACATGATTTGGACATGCTGCAATTGGTACAAACACCACCTCACCACTCCTGGAAGAACCCAGCTGAAAGAATAATGTCCAACTTAAATCTGGCCCTCCAAGGAGTAGGAGTGATGAGAAGTGAAACGGCTACGCAAGAGGGTGCACTGATTGCGCTGATTGCCAGGCTGGACTGTCGGGGATACGCAGGGGGATGATTGCCAGAGCTTCTGGAAAATGTGTAAGAATATCAAATACCGCTGTCTTGCGCCCCTCCCCCTTTCTCGCCCTCATTTTTATGTACCTTCTTCTTTGTTGTTTTTTCTCTTTTCATTTTTCTTCTTACTGTTTTCTCATTAAAATTCAAACTAAAAACTACACTCGAGTCGATCTACAGACAAAAGCTGACAAATCTGATTTATGTATCCATATTTGTCAATAATTTGAACAAAGTAGACTATCAATTGTATCAATTCTGATGAAGTTCAATAAACAAACAACAAACATACATAATTAGGGAGCTAATGTTAAACCTTCTTCTTAGACTGACATCAGGTTCATATACAATCAGTGGCAATGCTCTTCCAGACCAAAGGAATGTTATTCTACAAAATTTTCAATTCGATGTTCAGTTTTCTACGAATTAAATTGTTGATACCCACCTAAGTCATGTGTTTTTGTGTAGATATTTAGCACTTAATGAAACTTAAGCTACTGTCACAACTGGTGCCGTCTAACGATTCCGTCTACCTCCATCTAAAATATTTACCTCAGACGGTGTCAGACGGTGGCAAATGGAATACAATAAAATGGAACAGAACGGAAAAGCACCGTCTGTCAACATCTAGATACGTTTGTAACCCAGTTGAAAAATGAATTAAAAAGTCCAATAAACAGTTGATAAACGCACGCATTCGTTTTTCAGACAGAATCGTAGACGGCGCAGTGTGACAGTAGCTTTATGCATGATATTGCCCTCTTCTCCTTTTAACTACAGGTCATATCGATACGCAGGTTATCGTGTGTTCACGTACTGGACACACAGACTTTTAGGAAGGGGAAACCGGAGGGTCATCCCTGCTTGTGTCTTGAAGTCTATTCATAGGATGTTCCCATCAGCAGATGGACTGTACGTCGGATTTTGTCAAGGTGCTGACGGGAAAGAAATCGAGGTACAGGAGGAACTCGCTATATAGGTTCAACTGGACCGGACAGTTGTATAGTAATAATACAGGTTAATGTGGAAAACTGTCAAAATTCACTCATTTATTTTCATAATTATTACTTTGATACTTAAATGTATTTGGATGCTTGTCCACAAATAAGGGATCTTGCAAAGAAAAACCCAAAACTACACGATGAAGTAGCTGACACCCTTCAACGAAGTAAGACCCTGCTTAACTCGCAGTTCAAAAGATGCCGCTTACGGGGAAGAATTTCCAGGTATGTTCAGCAGCCACAAAGGAAAATATTGAACGCATTGCATCAAACTTTCATCTGATAGATGAAGAATTTGAACATATTTAAATGAATATTCTGCTTAAAATTGCCAATTACGTATCTCAATATACTGAGTCGACCATGGCTGAATGCTGGGAAGAGAAAAAAAACCTGCCGAAGATGTAAGGAGACATTTTCCTCTGAACCTGAGCTAAGCACCCACTTAAAAGAACAACATGGAATAATATGGGGCATATTAACAAGTGCTGGGAGTGCAACTATACTACACACATGCCATTCAATTTAAGGAGGCATAGCCATATTTAATGCACCACCATCATCAGGCAGGGAAACACAATCAAAGGCGGCTGTTCCCGGTACGTGACAACCCTCCAGTTAAACGGCAAGTGGTCAATAGTTCAATATCCACTAGTACCACACACCTATGTTCCTCAACACAAATCAAAATCCAAAGCCAGTAATGAGTATTCCCTAGCAGTTTGGCCAATTTCCTGGCTTCATCGCCCCATCCAGATTTCCACCCTGTTACACCCCCGCCCTGCGCTGGTGGAAAACAATTGTCCATAATAAAACAAAGTGTGGAGACGGATAACAGTGAGGAGGAGGAGGAAAAGACCACTCAGACAATTCCAGGACATCAGATAACCTCGTCCAGCATACAGAACACTCCTACTCTGATATGCCCATCCAACAACAAGACCAACCCAACCAAGATTCTCGCCTCTGCTGTGGAAAAGAAGACAATAAGACGTAAACGGCCGTATCATCCACCAACTGGACACTACGGTTACTACTCAATTCAAGTCCTGGAAGATTGAAATAACAACATAGAGTGCCATCACGCCTTCCCACAGAAAGATTGAAATTTATGTCATAATGTGTCAATGAGAATATGATAATTGCCATATTTGCAAAGTTAATTGAATGTACTTGTTGAAATTTTGTATATGAATGCCTTGGGGACAATGCATGTGCGATTGAGTTATCACGTTACAATTTCTACCAAACACTTATTTATGCTTGTGCTGATTATCAGCCCTAATTTTTCTGTGACATTAACAGTAAATTTCTGTTAATAAAAGCCAGGTATTTGGACTTAAGTTTGTACATGTACCCTACCACGTGCACATCCATGTATGTAACTTAATTTTTAAGTCTTATGAAAAAAAAAACCTCCTTTGTATCTTGGATTTTGCTTCCCCTTTGAGTCATTGTCTAGAACTACTATGGAACAACATGAAAGAACTATCCACACACCTAATAAAAACACTGCAAAAATGTTTGTTTTGAATGTCATTTTTATCTTTTGTTCTTATTAAAGGGGGAAAGATTCCGAGAAGCTTGGGGCTTCCAGACTAGTTATGGACACCTAGCTGAGATAAAATCACTTGTACCACATTCAGTTCCCATTCTCAGCCTGACTACAACATCCTTGTTGGATCTGAGAAGTGAACTAATTGACAGTCTCTCCATAACAAAACCAGACATCATCACCAATATTCCTGACCGCCCAAGAACTTTCTACAGGGTAGTGGACATTACAAAAGGAAAGTTCCGGGATACTCCACTCCCTAGTGCTAGAGTTGGAGGAGAAAGGAAGCGACACACCTCGGTCTGTCATATTCTGCCGTACACACAGGCAATGCAGATCTCTGTATACGTACTTCGCTGGAAAGCTGGATAGTGGGTACAAGAGGAACTTTACCATGTTCCGTTCTATAACGGAGGATTCTGTGAAAGAGCATGTTTTACAGTCACTTGGAGATCCCTGTGGAGAAATTTGCGTATTGTTTTGTACGATTGCATTCGGGATGGGGATTGACTGCAAAAATCTGACACGGATCTTCCATTTCGGCCCACCTAGTGATTTGGACAATTATGTCCAAGAGAGCGGATGAGGACGTGATGGCAAACCATGCATTGCTGTACTAGTGCAATATAAGGGAAGTGGGAGACATAAGAGCTCCAGTAGGATGATTGACTCCATCAAAAATGAAAAAAAGTGCAGGAGAGAACTTCTGATGGAACCATTTGGTGTCAAGCCAATTTCACAGATGACATCTCACAAATGTTGTGATATATGTGCACAGAAGTGCTATTGTGCTGGTGAAGAATGTGCAGAAACAAATTTCGGCCAGTTTGTGATCAGGAGTATGGACGGTAATGGTAGCAGACGACAGCAGTGCAGGAAATTGACAAATGCAGAAAAGGGCGCCCTAAGGACCAATTTCTTGCCCTGAGACAAAGAGCAACACAACATACTTCCCCTATGTATTGGGGCAGTGACCTTGCTGGTGTGGTGCCATTACCAGTAATAGACTTATTGGTGAAAGACTGTGAGTACATCAGGAATCGGGAGATGCTCATTGCCAACTATCCATTGTTTGCTGAATCAGCTGATGTGTGGAACATCATCTCAGAGTCAGGGACACACCCCGCTTTCAGACTAGAGAATTTTCTTGTATGGATACAACGTAATCCATAAGATGTATCAGTATAGCACGTATTTATATGTCTGAATGCTCTATACTGAAATGTCATTTCGATATACGTCATATATCAAAACGAGGTTTTGATCATTATTTCAACAGAAGAAGAACTGTTGCAGCAGAAGAACTAAGGGACAACACAGCAACCCACTCAACCAACTTCAGTATGCAGTGAAATCCAGTTTTATCAGTGTGGATGCTGTAGCCATTTGTCAAGATGACGGTCATGAATTTACAGTTTATGCTGCAAAATTGGCACATTAAGCATGTTTTCACGCGACTTACATTAGCAGACAAACCTTGTCACTGCTTGTTGCTACGGTCTGCAAGCCGAACAAAGGAAAAGCTTGTCACGTGACCTGCTGAGCATGGTCACGGGAGCTTCTGTGCGTGGTCATGTGAGCTTCATTGCGTGGTCACGTGGGCTTTTGCACATGCGCATTGTGCAAATACTTCAGTTTCACGTTCGTTATTATCGGTCAGCTTTTCAGACGAGTATACATTGATTTCAACAGAATTTTCAATTCTATTTTGTTTATTTCAAAATATCTGTGGTAGAGTTTAAGTGGATTTTAACAATTCAAGAAATTTTGAGGACAGTACATTTACGTTTTTATTGGTTTCGAGTTGCTTCATTATGTCTCGCCTGAGACGTCGTGAGTTGGAAGTAGCCGCAGCGTTGAGACAGCTTGCTGAGGCCAACCTACCGGGAGGTGCGGAGGAAGGCGTGTGGCGCGAGCTGGTTACCGATTATTTTTGCAGCTGTGACAACGATGACCAGGTAGACTCAGAACTGGACTCTGAGACTGAGAGCGACATGGAGGAGGCGAATGACGATCTTGTCGGCATTAAGGGTAGAACTGATGTTGACTCTGACGGGTACGACAACGATGTGGAGACGGAGGATATGTATGAACTCGATGCAAACATAGCGACAGAGGAGGAAGAGGAGATTTGCAACTCGACGGTTGATACGGAGGACAACAACATTGAAATGGCGAAAATTGAACAGCTTCGCTGTAAGTGCAAACTAAAGTGTGCTCAGAATTTTGGTGTGGATGAAGTGCTGAACCATCGGCTTGCTATTACTGCCCTGACGAGAACTGAGAAAGACATGGTAATCATGGGCCAGCTTGGTGCGGTCACCAACTTCAGTGAGATGACAGCCAGCTCCAAGAGGAAGCAGCAGAATGTTAGAGAGCGTCCCGGCGCCTCATACAGCTTTCATGGAGTGAACATTTGCCGTGATATGTTCATGTTTCTCCACTGGTAAGAAATAATTTTGTTATTTATATCTAGAGGATGTTGTATATAAGTTCACCTTGTGTTATTGTTCTAATCCCTATTTCTTGCTTTGTTTTTGTCCTACCTCTTGCAGATACTGTTGTCACTGCTTGAGGACTGAGTCAACAGTCGGAAAGTAGTGAAAGTAGTGAACACATCGCAAAAGGAAAGCCCTGAGATACCCCTTTCTTAATTTTTTTATTTAAAATAAAATTATTTCTATTTCATTTTTTTTCTTGCTTGTTTGCATTGGGATTAATAGGCCTACTAGAGATGGCACATGATAATTCTTAGTGAGGGTGATAAGTAACTGCAGGGGGATGTTTTACTCTGTAAAACCCCAGAATTTAAGGCTTGGCTGCTCCCTCTGCCCACCCCCCCCCCCCTTCCTTGCAGCAGCACACCCCTGCTTTCATCAAGTTTTGCGAGATGATGTGATGTCACTGATTAATTACAAAATAAAAGAAGGATGATCTTTCCAAATAATGTAAGGTTACGAATACCAGTAACTGGAGACCACAGAGATAATTAAAATAAATAACTTTCCTGCAAATCTATGTGATATTCATTAACCCGTTGGCTATGGGAACCGGATGTACCCTGTGTTAACTCTATGGGATTTTCAGAATCTCGGAGGTAACAGGTTAACTGTATCACAACAGCTTAAGTCTGCATCTGATAATGTTGTGATCTAATCTGAACTGTAGGACATTAGACGGTAATTGTATAATTTAAAATTTTCTTCAGTACTGATTATTTTTTTTCTTTCTTTTATGTTTATAGTATCTCCATCAACAATCTGAACAATCTCAAGAAGGCGTACAAGCAGAATGGCCTTGCACCGTTGAACAGTCAAGCAGGTGGATGCTCCTACACCAAACACGCGTTGAGTGCGGCTGACGTCACTCGTGCCGTGACGTTCATCCAAAATTATGCTGAGGAGTACGCCGTCTTCCTGCCAGGCAGAGTGCCAGGATTCAAGCGGGCAGATCTTCGGCTTCTACCATAGTCTTCTTCGAAAGCGTCAGTTTGGAGGAGATACAAGGCAGCTTTGGAGGGAGAAGGTATTATTTATGGTCCAACCATTTTATCAAAATCTTCAATATTTTGCTGAGAAATTTATTGCTTTTAAACAACATGGAGAAACCGGTTCTGTACGGTTAATTTCACGTAAGTTTTCTTTACAAATGACACATTAATTTTTTTGTTGGGTTCCTAGTATGAATTCAGTGATGAACTACATGTACATGTATGGAGTTTTTATGATTATTATTTTTTTATTAATTATAAACTCAAAAAGACTTCATTTATAGATCATTAGTAGATAGATTATTTGAAGAATCAGGAACACTAGACTACATATACAGAGACTTTATTTGCAGTTTCAATCAGAGTACCTTCAACGATGAACACTTGTATCTCAGTCTGAGTTGTATGACAATTACTGATTCTTTATTTGTTTGTATTAATTGTACATTCTTTTTTTTTAGTTTGTTAAGTTTGAACTTGATTTAATGCAGGAAAGGCTTACCTTTAGAATGCAATGCACTTTTTTTCTGGGGGAGGGGGTGGGGCGGGTTGCCGTTGGTCAACGTTAACCAACG
>JZLH01S0066909.1:28921-41319 GCA_001188425.1 Eucidaris tribuloides
GCGATCCGCGGCCGAGATCTGAAGGGGGGCCAAATTAGCCCCCCCCCCCCACCGGGCCTATGCAATTTCAAAAAAGCCCGGCCTGATTAGGGTTAAGACACCTACCAAAAATCAGCGTGATTGTGCAGGTTGTTTCACACAGTGCGCCCCAAAATTTTGACTTTTTCCAAAATGAACCAAGTTCAGGGTCAATTTGTCCCATTTTGTCTCTCTTGTCCCATCTAGTAGCAACATCAATTTTTGTTTATTGATAGACATTTATCTTTATTTTTATTGATAGACATTTATCTATATTTTTATGGGTCATGCAAGAAATTTTGCTACCGAAATGAATAGTTACAAGTTTTTGGCATTTTAGCAACATAGATTCATCCATAACTTACCTTCCTAGCTTGTATCCATGGCCGCTGAATGCTTTCAGTGTTGGCTTTGGTTTGACAAAATCTTCATTCCTGTGGTCTTCTAGATCTAGACTCACCTCCCCACCTTTGCCTAGCTGTAGCAACTCATCTGGGATCTCACTGATCAACATACAAAAACAGATAAAAGTAAAGTGCAAGAAAATGAAAACGGAAACATAATATGGTAAAACGACATGTTAAAGGCAGTACATGTAGATCTCATTTGCAAACATCCCCGCAGACCAGGAAAAGATAACCCATGCCCTTAGGCTATTGATGAAGGGCATGGCTGTGAAATCTGGGGGTCAGTGATTGCCTAGAATTTGAAAAATGCAAAAGAAAAACAATAGCCGTTTAGTGTACGTTCTATAGTAGGGTTTTTTTTTCTCGCGAGAAAAAAATTCAAATTTGAGTCTAACAGTCACTATAATTCCACTAAAACTGAGTTTCTAGCTCCTATATTTTGGTAAAGGTTCCCAGATGGCATTGTCTTCTAAATGCCAATGTATTTACACAATGTTAATTTTTAGGCATGCAAAAGAGATCCCCTGCCTTTGAACATATAAACAATAATTGACAGTACATGCAACAGTTAAACAAACTAGAAATATCACTACATATGATTGATACCCCACCATATCAAGTTCCTGGTTGATTGCCACATTAAAGATTGTGTCAGGGATGTGCAAGTCCATTACTTCCCTTCATTATCAGTACC
This sequence comes from Eucidaris tribuloides, assembly GCA_001188425.1. Classification (NCBI taxonomy): domain Eukaryota; kingdom Metazoa; phylum Echinodermata; class Echinoidea; order Cidaroida; family Cidaridae; genus Eucidaris; species Eucidaris tribuloides. The sequence continues at coordinate 30,041 of JZLH01S0066909.1, forward strand.
AAACGGTAGTTTAGTACTTACAAATGGTGTGTTGAAAGTTTGAGATCCATACGTCATGAATTTGTTGTTTTATGAGAAAAACTAATAACAACATGTTATCAGAATGTTGTTCTTTCCGTGAGTTTAAATTTTTCTCAAATTGTGAATGGCGGTTATGTGTACCGTCGCAAGACCAGCGGAGCGCACTGATTGGTTAAACGGCTAACCTCTGCGCGACCTTCAGCTAACAGCTGATCGGACAATTTTGGAACGGCCTGTGCACGTCGACGTCAGGGATTTGTTTTGAAAAGACTTCAGAGTCATTTGAAAAAGGATGAAGTTTAACCGTCTAGATTTTAACCAAAACTCAATATTTACCCCAAGTCTCTATGAGAGATGTCTATTCATATTAATCTTCACATTGGATATGATTTCAGCTGATTTCAATCATTCAGATGTTTTGTGACGTGCAAATCAATGACACAATCTTTAAATCTTAACCATGGCAATGCAGTTTCCAACACATTTGAAAAATGTGTCTTGCACATCATAACCCAAGACCAATGTATGTATTTACTTTGTGCCAATTTCATGAGCATTGATGTAAAAAACTGAGGAAGTAGTTTGACCTGCAGAATTTGCAACAAACGGACTGACTGCCTTACCAACCGTATGCTATATACTCCCTTCAAAATTCGTTTGGCGGGAGTATAATAAAGACCAAGGTTGTTAGATTATATGAGTCTTGATTTTAAAATCAACGATTATTTGAATACACAACGAATTGGTCATGTTACAACTGACAATAGGGTGGGGATTTTATCACAAATTGTTGAGTAAAATGGGAAAATAATTAATTACTTCACAAAATTCATTCTATCTTCAGAAATATAAACAATATTAAAATTAAATTTACATAGTTAGAAAGGGTATACTTTTATCTACAACTTTTCTATGTTACACTTTTCTCCGAAATGCCTGTGTAAACAGATACAGCTGTTCAAAGTTGACCCTACATTCTAAAATTGCATTGACAATGTTGCAATGCTAAAAGTAGGGCCTACTGTATTTGATAAGGCTGTTCATAAAGTTACTCATGATTTTAAGAACGACTAGAATATGAGGCGCCAAGTGAAATGCCAACAGTTTTTCATGCCATTTTAAGAGACTATGATTTTGTTGAATAGATTCAACTATCTTGGAAGCTGCATTACATCAGATGGGAGGTGCGACAGTGAAATCAAGAGGAGAGTATCTATTGCAAAAGAGACTTTCTCAAGAATGAGCAACCTTCTTTGTAACCTAAAAATCACCTTTAAGTTAACACAAGACTCAGAATTCTGGACTGTTATGTGCTACCTACTCAGAAATATGGATGTAAGTGTTGGACGATATCCAAGGAAATGGAGGATCGCTTGCAAGCAACAGAAATGTGATTCCTCAGACGTATGATGAGGATCCCATGGACAAGTCACACCACAAACACAGTCGTTTTGGAGAGAGCAGGCAGGCAACGTATGTTATTAAAATCAGTTAGGAAACAGCAGCTGGAATTTTTAGGCCACTGTATAAGGAAAGGCAATTTGGAATGCTTGTTTCTCACTGGGAAGATAGCAGGAAAGAGGGATCGACGACCTCAAAGAACAACGTTTATGCAGAGCATTGCAACATGGATTGGAATGGAAAAGATTGAGCTATTTAGACTGGCAATGGACAGAAAAGCCTGGCATTTCATGGTCGCCAACGTCACTAGATACGGCACTTGAGGAGGAGGAGGAGGATTTTGTCAATTACACCCTGCCCAAAAAATAAAGTTAATGATTATTAAATTGTTGTTAAGAGTAACAGGCCCCAGGCATGACACTACTCACCCTTTCATGATGGACTTCAGGAAGGCATCATTTTCTGGCAAGGTATACTTTCTCAGATCCCCGTCGTCTATACTAAATCCTGTCTTCCACATCTTGAGAATAACATGTCTCTGAGAAAATAGGATTGAAAAAAAATAAATAATTGTGAGTCAGGGAATTACACTGGGCATGGGGCAATTTTGCCCCCAAACTTGCAAAAGAGCTCTTGAAATTCACAAAAGAGACCCCATAAATTGGCATAGAGTCCAATACAAAAGAGTATCTGGAATGCACTGAAACCGGAAAAGTAGCCCCTGCAACGAAAATTATAATTTTCTGTCCTGATTGTGACTGATGGTATTTTATATTGCATGATATAGCAGGTGAATTCAAAATTGAGGCCTCGTCTAAGTGCTCAATATGATGGATTCACAAATGAAAGCGTCATCTGGCGACACTGTAATGTAAGGGATATCATGGACTCTGTATGTACAATGGTTGGCCGGAGTGGGATATACTGGCGGTAAATATCGGTAAATACCGCCTCGATAATTTTTTAGTAAAATGAGAAAAAGTTTGAAATACAGGGAAATATTATGAAATACACTTCTTAAATATTTTCAGGTATTGCCCAGGTATTGCTCAAGTATTTTGTAGTATTTCCCTGTACCTCCATATACATCCTTAGTACTTCCCAGCATTTCCCGGTATTTCCTGGCAGTATTTCCCACCTGGGTGAGGAATACTTCAATTTCCAAGGAAATAGCCAACCCCGGTATGTACAGCTAACCAAATGTACATACATAAACATCATTCACAGCACTACCAGCACAAGCTTGTGTTGGTAGTGCTGTGAGTTATAAATTCACCATAAACCATCCTTACTTGGTTTTGTCATATTTTCCTAAAGCATAATACACAATTTATGGCACACAATGCACAAGGGGTTATGACAGCAGCTAACATATTATCATTGAACCTTTGGAGTAAAAATAATTTCTTATTTGTTATTTGTTTTAACATTTATTTCGGGAATAATAATCATTTAATCCTGTGTTTCCCCTCTTCTTTTGCCTTTTTATTTTGTTCATCGGAACTTGCATCTACGTGTTAATAGACATATTCCAACAAACTTGAGTTATTCATCATTATTCTTTTAAAGTACACATCTCCTATTTCAAAATGTTTTCTCCACCACGCACGTGCACGCGCGCGTCGTTCTACTTACGCGTCTGGTCTCTCATTTTATTTTTCTTCTTGCTTTTGTTTCCATTTTCTTTCATTTTTTTTTCTTTCATTTTCTCTACTGTCTGCACTCTTAGTTACCCCATATAGATGTTATGTTTTTTTTTGTTTTTTGGAGGCCTGTATCTACAATCAAGCTCGTCTTATGATAGGGGCCTTCGGTATTTTCCATCTTTATCTGTATAAATATTGTATATCAAATGACATTAAATAATGCTAATTTGTTTTATGTAACAATTATTTGTAAATTTATTAATATACTGATGTAATCTAATGATATTGTAATATGTTTTTCATTTGTCAAAATTGTACGGAAGATACCGAAATAAAATAATTCAATTTAATTCAATTCAATTCATTCATAATCTAGACAAAATTCATCAGACCTGGTCCAATTCTTTCTAATGAAGACACCTGCCTCTTTTAGTCTAGGACCAAGCATATTGTCGTAGGTCCCAGGTACAGGCACAACTGGTTCTGCGGGATTCCCCTAATCTGTACCCCGCCCCTATGAAAGCGAACCTCGTATTATCATTGAACCTTTGGAATAAAAATCAGCTAGACAAAATTCAATAAACCAGGTCCATTTCCAGGCCTTCAACTCTGCTTGTTTGAAAAAGTAGGAGAAAATCAGGAGCAAAATTCTCCAAGAAGCAGGAGAAAAGGAGGATTCAATCCACCAAAAGTAGGAGGAAATTATGAATAAGTTACAGGGAAAATATTCTAAGATTGGCCAAAAAGCAGAAATCCGCAGAAACAAATTTTCCTTCACAAACAGGTGATAATGGTACATGTAGTTAATACAGTACTCTCAGCAACAACCCAGTAGACTCGACTCCAAACAAATATTAAACCTGTATTGCAAGGGTTTTTCTTTCTTGAACAAAAAGCAGGAAATGGTTAGGTAGGAAAATGAGGATTTCTAGGCGAAAAAATAGGAAAATCACAAAAAGTAGGGAAATGTAAGAAAAGTAGGACCAGTTGAAGGCCTGCAATTCTAATCCATGAAGACACCTACCTCTTTTGGTCTAGGACCGGGCATGGTGCCGGAGGTCCCAGGTACAGGCACAACAGGTTCGGTGGGGGATTCCCCTAATCTGTACCCTGCCCCTTTGAAAGCAAATGACCTTGGTTTATGACTCGATGTTGAGGGAGCACCACTGCTAACTTCCTCTGCACCATGCCTATAAAAAAATAAGAAAACATCACATCACAGAATTAAACGTGTAATCTTGAGCTCAGTGCCAATCTGCTTCTAATAGTTACTTCGAATACATTTTACCCTATGTTTCAAAGCAATACTGAAGGATATGTTTACATAATAGCCAATTCCTGATTTAAGTAGAAAAGACATTTTTGACAAACCCTCTAATATACCCACATCCAGCACTATTAATGCAAGTTAAAGGCAGAACATAGCATTAATATGTTGTGTATCATTGGGATTTTGTTTCCTTTTTTGGATTTTCAATACAGCTTTATAAACAAGTTTTCATATCAAAGTAATGATAAATGGAGAACAAGTACAATCACAAATGTTGAGCTTTCAAATAATATTAATCATAAATGAAAATGATCACAAAATTGAGCTCACACCCGACAAAACAATGCTCAACAAAAAACTGTGCAAGTGAAAACCGCCCTCTTTGGCAATTAGAAAATACTCTAGTGACATGATGCTTATGTCAACGTAAAGTGCATAGTCTTAGCTTTCAAATACTGTTAGTTTTGTTTAATTTGCTTGTCTTAATCTTGAGATATGTTAATTTGAATACGAAAGGGTAAAATCGCGATTGTGCCACTTTTGCTACAGTCTGGAGTAAAAGTGACAAAATTGTGATTCCACCCCCGGGTTCCACCCTTTTGTTGTTGACAACATAATATCTCGAGATTAAAACAAACAAATTGAACAGAACAAGCAGTATTTGAAAGCAAAGACTTTGCCCTTAATGTTAATGTAAGCATAATGTCACCAGAGTATTTTCTAATTGCCAAAGAGGGCGCTTTTCACTTGCAGCATTTTTTGAGACATGCTGCAGCAAGTCTCAAAAAATTGTTCAAGTGAAAAGCGCCCTCTTTGACAGTTAGAAAATACTGCTGTGACACATGTTTACGTCAACATCAAGGGCAAAGTCTTAGCTTTCAAATACTGTTTGTTCTGTTCAATTTTCTTGTTTTGATCTTGAGATATCTTGTAAACAACAAAACGGTGGAATCACAACTGTGTCACTCTTACAGGAACATGGCCTGATGCTATATAGACTGTAGTAAAAGTGGCACATTTGTGATTTTACCTTTTCGTTGTTAACTAAACATATCTCAGGATTAACACAAGCAAACTGAACAGAACAAACGGCATTAGAAAGCTAAGACTATGCCCTTGAAAGTGATGTAAGCATGATGTCAGAAAAATGTTTTTCTCATTACCTAGGAGGGCGCTTTTGACTTGCACAATTATTTTTGAGACACACTGTACATGTACTATAATTGTTAAGTGGGAGATACCACCAGGTTAACCAGACATGCCACAGGAAGCATTCCAAATTCCTGAAATTCCAGTGCCAGGAAGCAGTGCGAAAAGGGTTGGCTGGTTAATACCAGGCGGTAAATACCGGGTGGTAAATACCGGTATTTACAGGTAAATACCGCCTTGCTGTTTTTGACAAAAACAGGAAATACCGGGCAATACTGGGAAATGCTATAAAAATGTATTTCTTTGAAGTTTAATAACAAGGAAATGTAGAGATTATTGTACATTAAGTGTGATCAACACAAAATACACCAAAAAACTAACTGATGGTGGGAAACTAGGGAGTCAATTTGATTGGTTGGACAAACTTTCTACATGGCTGAACCAATACTAGAAGTAGAAAGTTTTAAAAATCACCTGCTTTTAATCTATAAACTTTTTTAATCATTTCAGTCTGCAAAAATACAGTGTAGCTGAATTGCTCCATAAATCCAGAACACTAACAATATAGACAGTTGTTGATTTTGTCCCTGTATATTCAGCAAGTTGAGGGACTCACCACACAAAAAGCTGACTCAGTGTAGTGCTGTACAGTTAATACATGTGAAGTACTGTATACGTGGTAGTTATCGTGGTGGTTTTATTTTCGTGAATTTTGTGAGTCAGTTATTGCGAAAATTTCCACTTTGGTTCATGTCTATTCACACTTTTGATGTATTTTTTGATTTGCCAAATAAATAATAATAATAATAATAATAATAACACTAATGAAATCACCACCAAGATCATGAAAATTAGCACTCGCGAATTTTGAAATTTAGTCCAAAATCGTGAAAATATCTCTACGTGAAATTATTGGCGTATACAGTATGTCAAATAAAATGAAACTTCAAAAAATGTTTCTAACATGTCTTTTCATCTGAAATTTATCAGTACATGGTGGATTTGTGTAAGAAAAGCCCAAATGAAGGGCATTTATGACCTTATAGCCTGACCTTGTACAACATCAAGAGTACAATGCTAGGTATTGCCCACATATTTCCCAGTATTTCCCACGTATTTCCCAGTATTTCCGGGTATTTCCCAGTATTTCCTGGTATTTCCTGGTATTTCCCAGTATTTCCCGCCTGGGTGGGAAATACAGGTATTTCTCGGGAAATTGCCAACCCTGAGTGCGAACAAGCCCAAGGAATAAATAAAGTTTATTTAAACTAATCACTTTCCAGACAAGCCCCGACATTTTGTTACATTGCCTTCACAACCAAAAGAAATTGCAAAAAAAAAAAAAAAAAATTCTACAGTTTACACTAAAATCTATTCCTCTTTAAGTAAAAATCAGTAAATCTGGAAATTTGCGGAAATATCAGAAAAATCCAGAAAATTTTTATTCTGTCCGGTAAATCCAGAAATCCGCAAATTTCCGGAAATGTGGCATCTCTGGTTAAAGGCAGGGGATCTCTTTTGCATGCCTGAAAATGAACATTGTGTAAATACAATGGCATTTAGACGAAAATGCCATCTGGGAACCTTCAGCAAAATATAGGAGCTAGGAACTCAGTTTTAGTGGAATTATAGTGACCGTTAGACTCTGATTTGAATTTTTTGCTCGCGAGAGAAAAATTCCTACCATAGAACGTACACTAAACGGCTATTGTTTTTCTTTTGTCATTTTTCTAAATTCTAGGCAATTACTGACCCCCAGATTTCACAGACATGCCCTTCATCAATAGACTAAGGGCATGGGTTATCTTTTCCTGGTCTGTGGGGATGTTTGCAAATGAGATCTGCTGCCTTTAACAGGGGTGATCAGCTTTCCCTACATTCCCATACTCACTCTTTGGCATGTCGAAAGATATCGGTCACCAGACCATCTGACCCATCCTTCTTCTTCCTTTTAGGACCAACCACTTGCTGTCCACTGCAAATACAGACAAAAACAAATAAGATTAGTATACCAGTATTTTTATTTTTATTTATTTATTAACGGTATACATAGCTCATGCTTGGCAGCCCGGAGGCTGAATTGCGCATGGCACACAATATTGGACCATGTATCCTTCAGCAAGGCAGCAGCTATACAGTGCCATAGAAGGTGCCCGAAGAATGTTGATAGTGTTGGAATGAAAGGCCATCACACCGGGTTTTCACCCTTCTCTTTTCGATGAAGTGTGTGGGTTCTTTAACGTGCCGAGGTGTTTCTGTCTCAACACGGGACCTCCAGCTTTACGTCCTATCCGAGGGACGGGGTAATGGGGATAAAGTGCCTTACCCAAGGACAGAACCGCCACGACGTGGGCTCGAACCAAGGACCACGAGGTCGGGAAGCCGAGCTGTTATCCACTACGCCATGACGCCTCCCCAGTAGTAGTAGCATTGACATGTCATCATTAGAGATAATGATAGTGACTACAAAATTGAAATTGAACTCTTTTACTGTTACCTGTATATAGGCATTCAGCCCCATGAACTAATGAGCACGTCGTGTATGTGAACACTAGTGTTGCACGACTAAGTCGCCAAAAGTCGGAGTCGCGACTCTCTTCAAGGAGTCATGACTCCGACTTTAGGAATGCAAGAGTCGACTCTCTGGATCACTGTGAAAACATCGATTGATGACAATCAACATCGCAGTCTTTTCAGTTCATTGTTAACATAAAATCATGGCCAGTTCAGTTCAAGTAGAGACATACATGTATATGAGATATATATTCAGGTTGTTGAACTTAAATCATTGAAGGAGGACACTGAACTGTCACTCTATAGGCTGTAGTGTGATTCTTTTTACCTATTGATCATGCTGACAGACTCAAACGCCGAGAGTCGCCAAATAGTCGGAGTCGCGACTTTTGATGGGCGACTAGTCGACTCCAAAAAATCCTGGAGTCGTGCAACACTAGTGAACACAACAAAGGCATTTCACCCTTCTCTTTTCTATAAAGTGCATAGGTTCTCTACCATGCTGAGGTATTTCTCTCTAGACAGGACCTCTGCCTTTAGGTACTAACTGAAGGACAAGGTAATTTGAGGTGTTTTAACCACTATAGCTTGGCTTCAAACCAGGAATCTCTAAATCGGGAAACCATGGTATTACCCACCAAGCTATGATGCAAACCCCCCCCCCCGACGTTTTTTTTTATAGTGCCAGAGCTACCAACAAGGTATTTTACAGGATATCTAATTATTTATCCAGTATTTTTACAACTTACTGTAACAGTGAAACCAAACAGCCTATGATACTTAAACTCTACTCAAAACACTAGTGTTGCACGACTAAGTCGCCAAAAGTCGGAGTCGTGACTATCATCGAGGAGTCGCGACTCCGACTTTGGGAATGCCAGAATCGACTTCATGTAATCACATATGTATGCCATATAAACCAGTCAAAACATCAATGACAATGTGTTGGACTACGGTAGGAAGTCAATTTTTGAATGATCGTAATCACAGTTGAAACAACACAAGTTCAAAAATAATTTTCAAAAAGAAACTAACCATTATCATTGGTAATGAAATTGGACAACAATGGACTGCTTTTGCATCAAAATCACTGAAATCATTGAAAGAGGACACTGAACAGTCATTGTACAGGTTGTAGTGTGCTTCTTTTTACCTATTGATCATATACCAACAGAACCGAATGCCAAGAGTCGGCAAATAGTCGGAGTCGCGACGTTTGATCAGCGACTAGTCGACTCCCAAAAATCCTGGAGTCGTGCAACACTACAAAACACGGTAAAGAATTTCCTGGCATTCCTAACTCCTCCACACCCTACACCAGTTCAATACATGATGTACCACGCCATACCCTGGGGTACCGTCGTACCCCAGGGTACCGCGTTGTGCAGCGCCCTCTTGTGTTAAAAAATATATTTTCTTCAGTTATGATCGCTGAAATCATTGGTAATGATGCAGAGGCTGTGCAAGTGCACAACAAAAAGGCATAAACTTACGAAAAATGGGGTAAAAATGAAGCTAAATGTGTTATTTTCACCCTTATTACATAACTTTTACATAATTTTGTAACCCAGGGTACAGTGCTGAAAAATAAATAAATAATTCAACAAAATGGCGGATTTCTACTTGGTACCCCGGGGAACCAAATACTGCATCACATACCTGCCATGGTCTGCTCCCCCCGCATAGAAGGCTTGTCCTTCCTCCTCATCACTGTCTACTGTTTTCTCTGCAGTGTAGTCACTTAATGTTGCTACTCGACCACTGCTACTTCTGAGGGTAGATACAGAGATACCAGCAATGTATAAAAAGAAGAAGGAAAAGAGGAAGTAAAAGGAAAAAAGAAGAAGAAAAAAAATCACATAAATCCACCAAGACTGAATTGATCTATCTATCTATCTATCTAGCCTATTTCTCTCCACTGCTGAAGGAAGGCCTCCTCATCAGTTTTCCATTTTGATCTATCTTGCGCCGTTCGTTTCCATGTCACGCTGCCATATTCTCTGATATCATCTATCCACCTCCTACTTTGTCTGCCTCTTCCTCTGGTGTAAACTCTGGGGGTCCAGACAGTTAATTTATGTGTCCATCGGTCATCTTTCCTTCTGGCCAGATGACCATCCCACCTCCACTTCTTCGATTTAATTTCCTGTTTTATGTCCCGCACTTTGGTTTTTCTTCTCAGATTCTGGTTGCTAACTCTGTCCCTCTTTGTAACGCCAATCATAATTCTTTCCATAGCCCTTTCGGTTACTCTAAGTTTTTTCTCTAGCCTCTTAGTAGTGGTCCATGTTTCTGCTCCGTAGGAGAGCACAGGTATGATGCACTGGTTAAAAGTCTCCTTCCTGAGAGAGAGAGGGAGCTTCTCATCACGAAAGATAAAGTTAGACTGAATTGATAGCATTGTTTAATTCAGTTGGAGTTTGTCTCTCAGCAGCCACCACTCTATAGGAGCCAATCTATGTAAAATGGCCACTAAATTTTTATTTTTTGAAAGTATATTTAAGTTTAACAACTGTCAATAGCAGCCACCTGTCTATAAAAGCCAGATTTTTTTGTTTCCCTTGAGAGGCCACTAAAGACAGATTTGACTGTACTTATTTCTGAAAATGAAAAAAAAAGATTTAATATGAAGCATAAAAAAAAAATATTTTGGTAAAGCCATGATGTTGATTTTTGGAAGGAACTGTGTCTCAAAAAACACGCATAAACTTGACATCTGCAACATATTGATGAAAATGTAGAGTGTTGTTTTTACCCAGCCCTTGGCTTGGTTCCTTTACTCCCTCCTTCTCCCCCTGTCGCTGTGGCCGGAGATGGATCACTACTGGGCACTCCACCTGTTGGTCCAGGGGGAGGGATGTTGCTTGGAGGAACGGCGGCCACTTGTGGTGGGGCTACATCCGCTATATCATCATCAGCCTCATCATAAAAACTCTCAAGGGCAACCTGGGAAAATAAGGAAACAAAAGCAATAAACAATGTAAATACTGTACTTTTGTACATACTTTACAATCTCCGGGAAATTTTCATGCCTGGCTGAACTCAGTCATGTGGGTAGATCTACAGTATAATTTATCACAGCTGAAATTACATGTATTTCATAAATTCATTCAGAAATATACTATTTGGCCTTGGAAAGGTATTGCAAGTGCATGCAGTCTCGCAGCGCATTTTCTACCACTCCCAGGACACCCATACAAGCAAGGGGAATATCTATAGTGCAATAGTATACAGATATTGACTGGTACAGGGTGTAATGTAACATTCTTTGGACCGTC
>JZLH01S0066919.1:11364-22320 GCA_001188425.1 Eucidaris tribuloides
ATATCAAAGTTGTGGTTTCAGTGCAACTGAGGTCCTGTTTGGGATCCAACCTATAATTTCCCGGGATATTCCCGAATTCAAACCCCGAGTCCCGGCTTTCCAAGATAGTCTTACTGTTTTTAACCGTTATGCCAAGTATTAGGTCCGTAGGGTATAGAATATCAGCAGCAGAACTGCAGTGCCGGTTTGTAAGAAGGATTGCCAAATTTTTTTGGATGGGCATGTGTTGATCAGCGATCAGGTCTCTTTTGGCTCCAACAAGATCTGAAGGTAGAGACGAGTCCAGTTCTTGAAAGTCAGCATTTATGTGTATTAAAATAATGAAATACAGTAAATGATGATGATGATGATGATGATGATGATGATGATGATGATGATAATAATAATAATGATGATGATGATGATGATGATGATGATAATAATAATAATAATAATAATAATAATAATAATAATAATAATAATAATGATAATAATAATAACAATAATAATAATAATAAAATATTAATAATAATAAATATCAATAACGTCTTATTTACGCAGGATTGTTACTTCTGTTCTGGAATACCGAGCTCCTGGCTAGAAAGCAGAAGGTACCATTTTTAAAAGTCTTTGGTATGACCTGGCCGGGGCTCGAACCCACGACCTTCCAATTGTGAGACGGACGCCCTGACCACTATACGCTGAAGAGAAAAAAAAAAGTATGAAAATTTGAGCAAGATTAAAACAATTCAAGAGTTATCAATTTTCAACATTTCCTTCAATCCTTATGGATTCTTAAATTTACAACTCTGCCACTTTTTGTGATGCCAAAATGTAAAAAAACTTCCCATTGATGCCGTAAAGGGATTTTAACTAATTTTCATTTTCCTGAGATGTCAGATTAGAGGTTGGCCGCATTCTTTAAGAAAAGCATGCCGAATCGTTTTTATTGTAATACTTGAATAACGAGCAGGAGGAAATTTGATTCGTTTACGCCAAATGACAAATATATTTAGCCTACGTATATATGCAGTGTTCAGAACACTTCCTCAGATATAAGGCCATTTATCGTGATTTTCCGTAGTCCCATCATAGTGGTATTTTACAAATCCCTAATGATGATTATTCAAATATTACTAAACCCCTCAATCGGGTTTGTTTTCCCAATACCATTTGCACTTTTTTGAGAAAATTATTTATTTATGACGGTTATTCATAATGTCGTCACCAAGTACATTCTATCAGTGTACAAACTACCCTGACTACCGCAGACTTTCACCGTGTGCAAAAATTAATTATGCCGCGTTTACACTATGTTCCCGGAGGCCACGGCAACCACGTTTCAGGCCACCGTGGACAAAACGGGATGGACGTGAGACCACGCGGAAAGACCCACTACGGTTCACCTCCAAGTGCTGTTACGGCCTATAACGTACTGTCGAGTTTCATTGCGTTCGCGTCGTTTTCCTACGACCTACTAGGTTTCTCATCCTCACCGTGACTATCGTGGCAAATTTTTTGACGGTTACAAAATCTGGCCCGGCATCCACGGCAACACGGACTGTCACGTTTGCCCAGCCCGTCCTCCCGCGTGGTCTCACGTCCATCCCGTTTTGTCCACGGTGGCCTGAAACGTGGTTGCCGTGGCCGCCAGGAACAAAGTGTAAACGAGCCTTTACTTGGCTGGATATCATGTCGTCACATCCTCGTTTACAATCTAAGAAGTGCTTGACAACCGATGTAGTCACAATGCTTCTGTGAATCCGCAGATGTTTGAATACTGAATAGGAACTTAGGTGAGGCGCAACCATTCTATAAATAACGGAGGACTGCGTGAATGGGTTTTGTTAAATTCATTGAAAAGAATACTTTCACCAGTGCATTTCGATGCGTATAATGTACAGCCACAGGCCTTAATAAATATTAATAACATAGCTGTAAAGACTGATCTAGTGACTAATGTTCGTGTCTGTGAAATCGCTACTCCTTCTTCTACGAATGGGACCCAGTACTTGCCTCACTAATTAGTCGATTGTCTCATCAATGGGCAAATAAACCTTGGAGAATAAATGTGATTTCTCATTAACAACTTCATCTTAAAGGCATTGTATAACAATGTTTCCAGTTTAAAAAATCTGAGCTACATGATTCCCCATGCTATCAGTGTCTCTGATACGGTCTAAAAATGAAGTCCTAAAAAAATTGCAGCTTAAAACGATCATTAAGTGCTTTAAAAAAGTGAAAATCATTGAGAGACCATTCCAGGTTTCCCCCATAGACTGCTGTATTGCAGAATTTCCTATCGGCTGATAATAAATTCATGTGCCGAGTTTTGTCTTTGCATATTTTACTGGTGACAGCATAACTGTCTAAACTTTTGTGTTCTAGGGTGTTTATTTGCCCATACAAACACTGTCAGATGTCAGATAGCAAAGTTTGACAATTTTTTTTAAATTGGGCTTCCACAATGTTATATAGTGTCTTTAATCAAATTGTAATGATATTTTTCAATACCAATCTGGAGACTACGGAACTTTTTTTTTCTAAATCGTTATTTGGTAAATGCCCTACAGTCATATAACATGAATAAACAACAGTACTGGTTTATCAGGCAAAGTTCACATAATTCCAGAGTAATTGGGGTAATCCGCGTAGGTATCTTATCGATCGTATCCTGTACTAGTAATGTTCATTGCAAACAATGGACAGTCAAGGGCCATTCTTTGAAATAGTGAAACAGTATGTCAGAAAAATTGAAAGTTGTATGTCTATTGATGATTTTAAGTTTGACCAGATAATTGCATGCAAAGAGTATATTCCAAAGTACATTTGAATGATATTTTTTCTTTGAAAAACATGCCATTTTATGCTAACTTGGCTAATTTAAGATTTTAAAACTGTGTACTAATTTATGTAAAAATAACCTATGAGCAAGTTTTCTATCCTCTTTAAATTAGATTGGTAAAAACGGTGAGTTAGCATGTAGAGGTATAGCTTTCTGTCTTGATTAATATTTAGTTGTCATAAATGTTTGTCTCACACCATTCAAATATATACACCTAAAGAGAATGGATTTTTGATTCATTTATTAATGAGTAATATACATATCAAATTAATCAAGCTTTAATGTCACCACGTGACAGGAAACATTTGGATAAGTTTTTTCGCGAGCAGAAAATACTTGTTTAATAATATTTCTTTTTGTGTCGCAAGTAGTTTGGTTAGCTTAAATTTACACCAACATATGATACCATAAATGCGCATTCATTAATTAATAAACGAGCAAATTAATTGGTCACACACAAGTGACGATGTTGTCATTATTGTTTTGTTTGGGTTGTTGCAGAGAAGCTACAGAGGCGATATGTAGTCTCAGTTCTAGGATCATGGCAACTTTTTGTAGGCTCACACTCCCCCTAGAAAACTACTCTCTGAATGATTTTACCTTCAGAGATATCTTACTTTGCTTAAATCAAGATCTTGTATTATTCAAGCATTGACTGAATTACAGTAGTTTTCGTTATACAATAAAAACAGACAGGTTAATGTACATGGTAAATGTTCCTGGAAGACACATGGATAAGGGATGTGTTGCCTGTAGAACAAAATTCATGATTAATGCAAAATGATTATGATGTGCCATTTGTTGGACAAAGGTTGGCTCTTAGAAACTGGACAGCTGAGGAGACTTGCAGACATATAGAACATAGTATTATGTATGCTATTGCTATTTGGTATTGAAAATTGTATTGATTATGTGACAGGTAGGGTAGTTTTTAAGAGAAAATATGCCATAGAATTTCAATAATTATGAAAATGTAGATTGTACAGGGTGTGCATTTATATTTGGAGATTCAAAATTAGTAAAAATTTGTCAAAAAAAATTATTTTGAAAAAAGTATGAGGCACCATACAGAAATCTAATAATCTATTTGTGGGAATTGATAAAGGAGCATAACAGTGCAAATTTAAAATTTTCAGGCCTGTAAGTCTCGAGTGTTTTTTTACAGAATATGGTCTTTTTGGCAAGATTACCATTGATGTCATCATGTATCGCACGAATTTATACATTTACATGTTCACAGCAGTGACAATCCAAATGTCACACTACGTGACGACATTCTATCACATAAAGATAATACATTAAAAATTATTGTGAGAGATAAATTTAATTTGTCATTTTCTTACTTACTAACTATAATGAAAGTCTGCGAATTTACAAACATTGTAGAAGTTTGACAATTCAGCAGAGTTTGCAGTTAAATTAAGTTATGAAAAATCATTCCGTGTGAAGTCACACGACGTGATCACTCAAAACTTATTATTTGACCTCTGACTAAATAGTATGAATTAACATTATAACAATGTAAATATTTTACTTGATCACTATTTGACAATATTTATAAGATTATATTTACATTTCAACAATGTACCTGCAGGCCTTTGTGAATTAATATGACATTTTTATGTAGCCTCAAAATTTATTATTTATTATTTGATTAATTATTTTTATTAAACATTTTTATTATAGATTATTACTCATCTTTATCCTTTCTATATCTATTATTATTGTAATCTTATTTTATTATTAATTTATTTCAACTCATATATTCATTATTAAATAGACATGTCAGGTGGTTAATTTCACATTAAGAGGGAATCAATCTATAACTATAGTATTTTATGGTCACACACGTGACAAAGAATGGCCCAGTAACCTTTGGTAGTATCGGCATACATTTGAATCTCGGCTATGTATACCTGAATATGCCTTTGTAGTATCGACATACATATATGTATGAACCTCGGTTATTTATCTCATTGATAAATGTGGAAATGTGTTTGCATTGAAAGATACATGTTTCGCTTACTCTCAACAATTAACATGATTAAACCGCTGTACTTAAGCCCTCCTTCTACTGTGAATTGATGCAAACCAACAAAGCATACATTAACACTTTGAGTGCTATCGGCGAACCTGTTCGCCCAGGGTTGAGTTCACTCAGGTACTATCGGCGAACCTGTTCGCCGAGAAGACAATAGGATCCATATCTTTTAATTCGAATGACAATGTCACTGAAGTTCCTACCAATGACATTTATCGTAAAATGAATACACAATGAACCAAATAAATGAGTTAAAAGGTATTGTCTTGATAGCATTTGCGATTTTACAGAAAATCGTACAATTTGGAAAGGTTATACACATTAGTCCGAAACAATCCAGTCCCTGGTTAACACACCTGGATTTTTAGCCCAGCACCCAAAGTGTTAAGAGTGTCGACCGAAACTGCAACATGATTACCTGTAAATTGTAATATCCAATTGTATCATTGTGAAAGGAGATTAAATACACAAGTGGCTAGTAAGCACCCACATACAATGTTAATGTACGGTATAATAGAATATTATTGGACGCTATAATATCATGACCATTGGAAATTAAACATTGTTCAGTTACGAGTTGATGATGGTCGAATGTGGAATATGATTTGACCCGGGATTTTGAGTGCTCGGGATTGGGGTGAATTAAAGAGGAGGCTATGAGTATGAGGGAGAAGGAGCCAGCAACTGACAGGCATACGTTAAGAAAAAAAAATGATATTGTGAGTATTGTGAGAATTATGGTACATGGTGATAAAGACAGCCTAAATAAGGGGTACTGTGTGATACTCACCCTCAGCAAGGCTCCATAAATTAGTTCATTTGTGTTTATTTCACGTCTTTGGAAGTTTTATCCCGGGACAAAACTTGCAGAAACAGCTATAGGGGGAGGAGCTTATCGATTCAAACAGGGCATACATTACCACGGCGCGACTAACACACGTCGGGTGGCATGCATCGGTCACGCATGGTCAGCTCCAGATCAGTGCACGTGCGATCTGATTGGTCGGCAAGAACTCAAATTTTTCTTAACTTATGCCTGTTAGTTGCTGGCTCCTTCTCCCTTTAAGACTATTCCGGACGAGGTGGCGCAAGCACTGGCCAACTTGAGCTCTTGGTTCAAGACACTGTGGAATATCTATGCCAAAATAACTAGTACATATTATAGGCCCCTAGTTGAAAAAAAAAACCAATGATCAATAAAATATGCGGTGCAAAGTTAGTTTAGTTTAGTTTAGTTTAGTTTAGTTAAGTTTAGTTTAGCTTATAGCCTAGCTTAGCTTAGCTTAGCTAAGCTTAGTTTAGTTTAGTTTACTTTAATTTAGTTTGATTTAGTTTAGTTTAGTTTAGTTTAGTTTAGTTTAGTTTAGTTTAGTTTATAGTTTAGTTTAGTTTACTATAGCTTATATGGCTTAATTTATTGAACTCAATCACCCTCCTGGAATATACGAATAAATATAAACAATAACACCCGCACTTTGTTGCAAGCTGGCAAGAGAAAAATATATACAGGATAGTAATAACAATATGGAGGTAAAAACATAAAAATGCATTCACAAACAGGAGATGGAGCTAAAAATTTATAACAAGCACTTTGCCTGCTTACTGTATTAAAAAGTTGGTTAAATCTCATGACACTTAAAAAAAAAGTATAAACCGCTATCTACATGTGTTCAGAAATACATAAGAACACCATTCATGAGCAGTATGCTATTTCCATCTATTAAAAAAAAAACAGAAATGAATGATTTCCGTACAAAACTTCACCAAGCTCAAAATCACTTAGTTTGGGGTTTTCCCGAAGAAGTTGTGCAGTGTGTATATGTTTTCCACTGCACTTGGACTTACAACATTTTAACAGGAAGTACAGAATTCACAACAGGAAGTACCAAATTCATCAAGCTTTCCATAAAAAGTCTGTAAAATACTTTACAGAGGGTTGCGTGATTCTTGTATTAAATAATGATGAAGTCTGGGAGATTGGGACTCGCTGTATGAAGGGACTCTCCCGATTTTGATTTATTGATCCGGATTTCCAGAGATGCATTGTCAATCGTGAACGCAGAAGTGTCTCCCCTGTGGCCATCACCTTGGTTGCAACACACTCTATCAGGCCCTACTCTGGGGTGCACTGCATGACCTACAGCATGATTTGTGATATTTTGGCAAAGGGGTATACACCTGATCCGGAATCGCACAGACCGCCGAAGATGAGTAGTAAATAACTCCTGCATTAACTCAATGATCTTATAAACAATGATTCCTATCCAAGATAAAAAAAAGACGAATTTATTTATCTATTTATTTGTTTAACATAATTCAAAATGGGTGCTTGGCTTGTTCAACAGGGTCTGGTTTTCAACAAGGTCTTTTTTTTAAAATTCCAAATCAATGTACAAACCATTAAAATGTACAAAGTTACGTAAATGAAATATACACTTGTTGTAAAACTTAAATTACACGTTTACTACTCTCAGAATAATGCACTTATGATTAGATGCTTTCATAGTGTGTGTCTGTATGTACGTGAGTGTGTGTGTGTGGTTGTGTGTGTGTGTGTGCGTGTGTGTGTGTATGTGTGTGTGTGTGTGTGTGTGTGTGTGTGTGTGTGTGTGTGTGTGTGTGTGTGTGTGTGTGTGTGTGTGTGTGTGTGTGTGTGTGTGTGTGTGTGTGTGTGTGTGTGCGCGCGCGCGCGCGCGCGTGGTTGTGACATGGGCTAAAAAGAGCAAAACTAACTTGAAGGCAACATTACAATAAAAACCCAAGTACAGTTTTGGTAGATGGTGAAATTTATCTTATTATATTTATTGTGTCTTAGATGGACCCATCATCATCTACTGTATTAGTGAAAATCAATTAAAAACAAAGGAGCTAGTTATCTATAGTAGTTGAAAACCCCCAGATTTTACGCTATTATTGTACCCTGTGTACGAATTGTAGGAAAATAATAATGGCATTTGGAATAATAATTGTAACTGTTATAATACCTTGATAATTTGATCATGGGGGCTCAATGTATAAACGGTTGGATTTCTTATACTTTCACACTTGTTTTACTATCATTTAAACTTAAAGAGAATACACAGTACTGGTTGATGATGGAAAATCTTTCATCAAAATTTCACATTTCATTAGTTTCCAGGTGAAAGTAAATTACATTTGCATTATAATGTGGGACTAATTCACTTCATATGCAGTAAAAAGTTGAGGGATTGGCAGTTTGAATACCCGACTGAGTCAACTCCGTTGCTGCAGTGTGAATGGCATAGTGCCATATATTGATTTCTGTGTATTAGTACTTTGTCAGCAGTGGGGATTTGTGTAGCAGATTTGTCAAAAACGAAGTGTTCTGTTGTTTTTAACGACTCTCTCCATACTATAGTGACATTTTTAGAATACCATCTGTTCACAGAAGGTTTGAAAGCAGCTGATATCAAAATGATGTTGTTCTGCAAGTAATCAACCAGTACTGTGTATCCTCTTTAACTGTTTTAGATAAGACATGGTTCAAAACGGATGCTAATCTTTTATAAAACACATCACATGGATGTAGGCCTATGATATGAACATTTGAAAACGGGAAATTTCCGTTCAACAGGCTATAATTCGGTTGGTTTTGGAGATATTATAGGTATTCCCTGTACACTGTAAATTACTGTGTTTAGCGAGGAAACGCTTTTCTGAAAACATTCCTGTTATCATTTCACGGTAAACATGTTCACGTCGTGTGTCAAATTATTGACTAAACATCGGAGTCCAATTTCTTAACACCAAATGTCAATAATCTAAACATACATATTGCAAACACATCGTTGATACTACTTTCTATACACACTGTTTACTGTACATAGGCCTATTATAGGTCTATGCACTGTATTATAATAATAATAGCTATTATTATATCCCTTTATGAATATTCATGAGCCTTTTCTAAAACGTAATTGGTTGATTGATTATGCTCATACGTTCAAAAATAATTTCACTAGAAATTAAAAATCCTCGCCAAAGCTCCGTATATTTTTCACTATTTTTTTTTTTATCTGGGCAGCACAACGCATGCTCAGTTTACTGTTTCGGCCGGGGTACTACTGCGCATGCTCATTACCCGGAAACAAAATGAAGTGTCGATCGCCGCGACACTCAAACAATTTGAGTGTATAATTTCTTTGTTATTTTATGATTTTACTGTTATTTTTACATTTCATTGGTGTTGTGATGAAGATTTCACGTTCATCCTTCAAATAATTAGCACCGATTTATGAATCATGAATTAAAATGGTGAAAATTTACTGAAATTTGACTCGCATCGCGTTCCGCTGATGGCTTACTACATATTGCACAGCAAATTCGTCAGTTAACTACAAATAGCCAGACTAGGAAGAAACCTCTCCGTTTCGGAAGCGCAATATTTTATCAGCACAACACCCGTTGAAGTTTGCGTAACATTATTGTTATTGTTTTATTAAGTTGGAGGGATATAAAACTAACCAAACTTTAAGTTCGAAAGTATAGTGGAAAATATCTATCTTCGGAGGGACTGGCAGTAATATATTTCCTTGGGGCTTTGCCCCTCGGAAAATATTACTATGCCAGTCCCTCCGAAGATGATATTTCCACTTTACTTTCTCATTGCTTGTTATATTTGAATAATAGCTACCTACACCCCCACCATCTCCTTAGTTCGAACATGGATCCTACTACGTAGTAGGGTCCATGGTTCGAAGACCTCTATTTCCCCATGGCTCACTGATATAATCTTATTCTATTTCCTCACCTGTCTGGCCAATATACGAATAAAAGTGTCAATACAGAGATTTTAGACACTAAGTGTATAGCGTGTAAACACGCATTTAGCCTTCAAACTATCATTGTACAGAGACAGGAAAGGCACGGAAGTGGCATTCATACCGGAAGTTCGAACCCTTAGCCTCGCCTTGTGACAGTTCCAAGACTTTTCCATTGTCTATACGTGACTCTCTAAGTTCGGTTATATCTGTCTAAAAGAATATGTGAAAATGTTCACTTTTTAAGGAGCGAACATTTAGAAAGAGTGAATTTAAGGTAATAGGTTAACATTGTGGAGCTTCAATTTAAAATATTGCCAAACTATGATATCTGAGCTATAGTAGACAGATAATAATTGTTTCCAGATCCTAAAGTAGACCATCAGTTCCTTGATGCAAGCTTCGCCCTTGACACCTTCAGCTCGATCATTCTACCCTCAACTCGGAAGGTTAGATTTTCGGATGAATGGCGTTGCCTTGGACTGAATTTGAAGCAAATGAAGGCCCACATTTTTACGTTAAGTTGCTCCATTTTGTCGTTATATTTCAATGCTATATTTTGTTTCCTTAATATACGAACCCGAAAGTAAATGCTGCATTAGTGAAATTTTGACATCCTAATTTCTCATAAAACTGGTTCTATGGTGTATTCTGGTTCAAAGTTCCCAGTAGTAAGGTAGTAGTAATAGTAGTAGTAATTAATAGTAGTAATTAGTAGTCAGCAGCAACAGCAGCAGCATGCAGTAGTCTCAGCCTCGCAGTAGCAGCAGCAGCAGTAGTAGTAGTACGGTAGTAGTAGTAGTAGTAGTTGTGGTAGTACTTCTATTGAGTAGTAGTAGTACATGTAGTAGTAGTAGTAGTAGTTGTGGTAGTACTTCTATTGAGTAGTAGTAGTACATGTAGTAGTAGTAGTAGTAGTAGTAGTAGTAGTAGTAGTAGTAGTGGTAGTATTTCTACTATTACTACTACTACTAGTAGTAGTAGTAACAGTAGCAGTAGTAGTAGTAGTAGTAGTAGTAGTAGTAGTAGTAGTAGTAGTAGTAGTAGTAATACATATAGGGTCTAGTAGTATAGTAGTAGTAGTACATGTAGTAATAGTAGAACATCTAAAAGTAGAAGTACATATTATTATTAGTAGTAGAGTTTTCAATAAAAGTAGTAGAAGTAGTAGTAGCTATATAAGTATAGAAGTGGTGGCAGCAGCAGCAGTAGAAGTAGTAGTAGAGGTAGTAGTAGTAGTAGTAGTAGTAGTAGTAGTAGTAGAAGTAGTAGTAGTAGAGGCAATGGTAGTAGTTATAGTAGTAGTAGTA
>JZLH01S0066938.1:19697-29776 GCA_001188425.1 Eucidaris tribuloides
GATTAGTTTCATTTTTTCACTCCGTGGTTGACACTTTTGAACCTCTTGAAAAAACCAGAGCCATATGTTTCCTCATAATTGTTCATTTTTTGAGAAGAATATATCAAATGTAGCTTTAAAAGTGTTCTATCTAATACTGCAATAATCTGAATTTTGATATTTGCCACCAAGTGCCTGGTTTTGCTAGATCCCGTCACATTTGATCATAAATTACGCTCCAAATGAAAAAAAAATTATTACTATCATTCACATCTTCGTAAAATGAATTACAAGTCATGATTTAAACCCGAAATGGTTTTATTAAAATCAGTATTTTTTTCAGTTGCCAAGTCATCATGTATATAAAGGGCACTTCACACAAATCTAGCAAAAATCTATGAGGCAGAGTCACGGCAGTTCACGAGTCTGGGTGAATATTTGTCGGCAGTATCATTAGCAGCTTCTAGCACATGTACATGATGTGTGATGTAAGGTATAATTTACTGCAACAACACACACCTGAATGCATGAATTTACACACTTGTCAATGAACAGGCACTTGTAATCTAGAAACAGTATAATCACACACAAATTGCAAGCTATCACTGTACAAGTTTGAAAAAATGTTTGTGAAATTAACATCAGTTTGACATGCTTGCCATGGTTAATCCTGCCTTTGTTTGGGTATTCATAATGAGGGCTATGTTCATGCGGGAAGCTCAATATAAATACACAGAGGTGAAGCTGTATCTTGCTAACTTGTGGCATGCACATTAATCATATTACTAATGTGTTCCAAGAATAATGTGTGACGTTATGTAATAACATGATAATGGGCAGATGGATGTATGGATGTACATGACTGCTGGACAGACATCACACAACCTGAAAACATGATGCCCCCTTTCCATATAATGCAGAGGTATAAACATTAAGTCAGCACACAAAGGGTTGCTCCGCACCACTCTTGTTATTCTGCAATCTTTGCTTTGTTTGCAAATTCTTGACTTAGCAGTCTCATGACATCGGCATGTTTGGCAGTGGCATTGACCTTCTTCACGGATGCATAGTTCTCCTTGACGAAGACGGCGAAGCGATTGGGTCCCCTTGTTTTGGCAGGTGTCCCGTCCTTGTTCAGTGACGGCATCAGCTCCAGTTTGCCGTGGCAGTAGGCGCAGCAGAACCGACTAGTGTCAACTGACTTGGAATGGCGACCGATGCTGCAGAAAAACATCCAAATACAGAGTTGTTCACAAATAGAGGTATGGGGAAGGGAGAGGGGAACAGGGAGAGGTATACCAGTAAGAAAATCTAGAAACAAACATTTAAGTCCAAGGGTGTTTAGTATCTTATGATATCAAGCACAAAAATTTGCTTCATTTTTGACAAATAAAAAACAAAATTGCAGTAAAACTGACAGGAGATGACAGGTAACAGCCACAAAAACATGTGTAGATCCACCATTAGCCCTCTGTAGGTGAACCTACGCAAGTTTATCAATCAGCTGAATTTGTTTTTATTTTGCAAAGACAACACACTGATGGTAGTGGTACTTATTAAGCTAATACAATCTTATTTACATCTGATTTATGTATAAGCCTACCACTTCTTTCTTTATGTCATTCATTTTATGAATTAATTCTTTGTGATGGGGTGATACTCTCTGGTCGCAGTTAAACTGCAGTATCTGTCACAAGTATTCAGGGGTGTCAATCCATTTTTTTTCAGATGGGGGGGGGGGCAAACCTCGAAAAATGTCTACATATTCAGCATGGACTGCACGCAAATATTGCAATACAAAAGATATAAATTGAAAATTAGTATTTTTTGCTGAATAGTTTTGTAGTGTCTTGCACTCCTTTTTAAACATATTCTTCCTCTTATTACCTTTAATGAATTTTTTCAAGTTGTCAAAATTATTGGAGGGGGGAGAGCAAAATGATATGTTGTTGCCCCCCCCCCCGCCACCCTGATTGATGTGTCTGCAAGTATAATATGCAGCAGTGGAGATTTACCGGTACATATTGTACAGATTGTTACTGTTGAATGTGAAATTAAAATGTTGAAGAATAACCCAGAGTTGTGAGGACAGTTAACACCAAAACGAGCCAATGAAAAGTACCTTTATACCCGAGGGCTGCACGACCCCTTCTCTGAAATGGGTTCTCCCAAGTTGCTTGAATATAGTAATGTGAACCGAGATGGTCTATCTTGTTAAATGGGGTGATGAGGAATCAACAAAAGATACAAGAATACTCACATGTTTCCACACTGAACACATTTGTATTTAAACTTGGTGTTAATCTCGTATGTGTGACATCGCTTGATGATGGGTAATTCTGGATGAGCCAAGTTTGCTTTAGCTGCCCTGAAAATGTAAAAAAGACAAAGGCCAAATTTACAAATAGACTGCGTCGGTTGTCCGGCAGAAGGGCCTTCACAGTAGTTTTTCTCTATTTTGAGTAATATTGCATTATTTGATATTTGATATTTGCATTCAACAGACTGACAGAAGAATCTAACGAGAGCAGTTTGACTGCGCGCAGTCGATGTGTATGCCTCCGCAGTCCATACTCCCATCCAACTGATGTAATTTGAAAAGCTTCAAGTCACCATGGTAGCAAAACCAATGAGATCAATAAGCCCATGTGACCTTTGACCAAGTTACAGTAAAATCTAATACGCAGTTCTAAAATTATTGACAATGAGCTCAATTCAGACATGAGGCCCGGTGACCTTTGACCTGACCTTTCAGCTCCAAAATCTAGTCAGTTCATTGGTGCCTTATAATACATACTTCACCCAAGTTACATGAAAATCCGACCGGCCGTTCTCAAGTTATCGCGGTAACGAGCCCAAATCAGACATATTTTAGGCCCGGTGACCCTTGACCTTTGACCTTTCAGCTCCAAAATCTAATCAGTTCATTGATGCCTCATAGTACATACTTGGTCCTAGTTACATCAAAATACGATTAGCGGTTCTTAAGTTATCGCGGTAACGAGAACCTGTAACGGATGGACAACCCGAAAACATCATGCCTCCGGCAACAATGGTTTTCAAGTTAGTGACAAGTTAGTGTTAAGGCCCTTCTGACTGGAACAAATGCTAGGGCCCTTCTGCCAGACAAGCAATGGTATATCTTTACAACAGTTTTTTTCCTTGTCTGCCTAAGCAAAGTGCATGTTTAAGCTTCTGGGAAACATACTTGCATGCACATCTCAATTCATCTCATTCCACATCTGAAGAACACACTATCATTTCCAAAGTTGTAGGCATGAAAAGCACATCTCTATTTCATATATTCATCATAATTTTAACTGTGCTATGAAAGTATTCATTTTTTCAATGATTCTTAACCTTACCTCACTTGTAGTATTCATACTGATACCATATTTGGGAGAATGGGCAAAGAGGGATGAGGCTATCAAAACACTTAGCAAGTTATATCACATTCATGATTATATGAAACAAATACATATATATTTTTTAAGGTTTATAAATGCTAAAGTAATTTGTCACACATTAGCATTCCAAGAAGAATCGGTCAAATGTGTTATATTCTCTTCCTGCCTGACTCTGCTCCAGCATGCGCAGAAATCTAGGGGGGGGATGAGGGGGATGTGTCCCCTCCCCAACAAATTGATAGGCAGGGGACACAACATCAAATGTACCCCCCCCCCAGCAATTTTGGTGTCGGATGGTGTTTGACTGGGAATTTGGCAGGCAAAAATGTATTTCATCGTTGATGAGGACCCCCAACCCCGCCACCCACTCAAGGGAGTTTTTGGTTGCTGTGGAGAGAAATGTTGGGAGAAATTAGGTTCAGCTGTGCAAACTTCTGAGAGACATTTTTTCCCAATGGATTTTGCCCCCGACCAAGATTTCACCCTGGCACCTCCCTGGACACCCCCCATTGTTTTGAGAGCAATTCCCACCCATGTGCTCCTCCCACCTTTTTGACATTATCATGACACCCTAATATACTCACCAGTACTTCCAGAACTTGCCGTGGCCATCACTCACACCATGTATCAGCCAGGAAGCAGCATGACAAAGTTCATGAATCAGGGTGTCCCTCAGACGTTCTAGTCAAGAAAAAGAGTTGGTTAGAAAGGTGGGGATGAGGGTTTAAAATCTCCTTTCACTTTGAAAATGCTGTATATAGTGTGTCTCCCCCCAAAATAGTGCGGAATCTGCCCCCCCCCGAAAAAAAAAAAATATAGCATAGCCAAAAAAGCCCAGCCTGATTAGGGTTAATCTTGGTGATGTGCATAAATAATTTATTCACACAATTCTAACAATACATTCCTGTGACTTAGAGCCTAGAATTATCACTCTGGCTATCGGGCTTCCTTGGTGGTCAAGTGGTAATAAAATCACTTTGTTTAGTGTTTATCCAGTGTTGAGAGCCAAACTATTATTTATTTACGTAATTACCTGCTGTATCACAGACTTTCACTGACAGTTCAATCCTTGCCGTTCGCATGTCACCAATTTTTTTCTTGTAGAAGCAGAATCCTGCCGTCTTTCGCATTCGGTTATTCCATGTTATGCTGAAATCACTTGGCAACTGTAAGAGTAAATGAAGAGAGCACAATTACTAAAATAAATCACTATAGACCATATACTAGTATTGGAAAGTGAGATTCTTGAAAGTTTAAGATTACCATTTTCACACTAAAGCAGAAATATATGGAAGGTGAAGAAGAAAATCTCTCTATCCTGATGAACAAATAGTTGCTAAAGATAACTGGTTATGTATTGGACTACTTGAGGACACAATAAAATATAGGTATTGTTCACCTGATATCAAATGGCAGAGTCCAGTATGTTCTAAGCCATCCAATAATAATGTGTAATTTCACTAGAAATTTATCAAAAAAATTTTAGCCAACAAACTGCTCATCATGTCTATCACCAGAAGACACTTCCTTGTAACTTGTGCAATCATCAGATGACATACTCTAAATAACACTGAACAAAATTGTATTTGAAAAAAAACAAGATGACGTACTCTTGTTTTTTTTCAAATACATTTTGTTCAGTGTTTATTTAGTTTATTTTTTTGCCTAGGCAATTGTAACCAATGTCTAGACTAGTTTAGAGAACTATTTTAGCAATACCCTTGTGATATCTTTCAAATTATTTTCCTTTCGTAATGATTGTAATAAGGCTATTTAATTCAATGTACTAATTATACTGCAGTTTATGTTTTGTTTGTATGGTATTGTTTAGGTATATACATGCTCTATTGCAATAACATTGGAATAAATACATCAATGAATGAAAATGACTGAGTTTAAAAATCAAAAAATAATTTTACTTTAGTTTGATTGGGATGGAAAAATTCTTTTGAAAAGTAAAAACACAAAAACTATTGATTGTGTGGAACATTTGTGTGATACATATTGTTATTCTATCAAGCAATCATACACTGGTGAGTCTGTAAGAACATGTACCAAGAGCCAAAATCAGTGTGACATTATTCCAAAGCTGTGAAAGATTTTTGATATAAAAATTATACTAATGCAACTCACAGGGCATATAAGCATTCTTGTTTTTTTTTGTTTTTTTACTTCATTGCATGGTATGTGCTTTAATTCCTTAGCAGTAAAAACCCCACTTGTGATGATAGAACAATATTTATATTAATGAATGAAAGGTTTGCAGAGAGAATTTAAGATGCAGAATAAATTTGCTGTTCATCTCTGTATTATCAAATTAATGATAAATAAGATCAAATACTTGATCTGTTATTTTTAATGACTCAGAAAAAGATTGACCGAACAGGATCCTGTCGGGTCAATCTTTTTCTGAGTCATAAAAAATAACAGATCAAGCATTTGATCTTATTTATTATTAATTTGATAATACAGAGATGAACAGCAAATTTATTCTGAACAATATTTACTTGAACAATACCTTATTTTCAAATACTGTGTCATTGTATAGTTTGAAAAGCTGCTGGGTCAGTTCATCCTTGTTCCTCTTGAAGTCGCTGACATATCGTGATCTCGTGGGCATGCCCTTGCCTGGCGTTGATAAAGATGCTAAAAACGAGCAGCTAGAGGGTCTGGATACATCTCTGCGGGGCGGGGTAGCACAGTTCACTGCAGAGGCAGGCACACTTGCTGGCCGTAAGGGACGTCTTGGCTTGGCTGGCGTTACCTTGGTGCTCGTAGCAGCTGTTGACCGTAAGATATTAGTGAAATTAATTGGAAGCATGAGAAACCTTTGCTCGTGCAATGTTGCACTCTTCTTAGAATGGTTAAAGTCAATCTTCTAATATGTAGAACTTAAGTTTTGTGCAATAGTTACAGATATAGCTATGTCATCTGTAAATATTATTACAACATAATAGTATTTGTAATAGATGTTGAAATTTCATGTCAATCAAAAAATACAGAAAACCTGCTAAGTTTGGTCTTAAGACTATGCAAGAGATGAAAGATTACATAGACGTTAACATTACAAGCAATTTCAGCTCATTTCTGACATCATGCAAATTAATTCTGATCTTTTTATTTGTTGTAAAACATATTTGTATTCAGAGTATTTACCATTAAAAAAATGATTCTCACTGCATAGAAATCAAGAAAAGGGATGGGTGGGTGAGAGCCCTTAAAGCCTAAGTATAGTTTGAGTCTATAAGACACATTTTTTTTTCAATACAAAGTATTCTACTGTTACCCCAGGCATCAGAAAACAACATCAAATTTACTGAAAAATGTTTATAGTGACAAATTGTGATGTTTTAATTATCGGAGAACAGGTAACAGTATGTACATTTCCTAAGGGAAATGTTGGGGTCCCCAATCCCCCCCCCCCGACATTGTACATTTTCAGTTGTTTCTGAGAAATGGAAGAGTTTCAGAGTGAGCAATTTTTAGGGCATTGACCATTTACCAAAACTATAATTGTACTAAACCTGGTCTAGCATCTGGTGACAATCTTCACATACATGCATACCAGAAGGATCATTTCAAATGTAATCAATGATTCAAATTTCTTACCTTTGGTTTTCGTTGTTGTTGTTTTCTTTTTAAGGGAAGATGTGTAAACTTTGGGTATTTCAAATGCTTCATCATCGTCATCATCATCAGAGAGTGTAATTACTTGACTAAGAATACTACCAGAGCGACCAATGGAGATTTTCTGTAAATTGGAAAGAGACATGTCCAGTATGGCATCATTCTTAATCAGCATTAGTAAATATACATGTAAAGTGTTATGAGATCAAAGCTTGAAATTTATTAGAAACATGAAGAAAATTAAATTTTGCAGGATCAACTTTTTTTTCAGAATAACTGCATACTCAGAAAAATTGCTTTGGAAAATCTGTGGTTCATAATGATTTTTTTCACAAAAACAGTCTTGAGAGGGTGTCCATTTTGTCTAAATCAGCAGAAAAATCTGTGCATTTATGATGAAATGGGGGAAAATGAATTGTGATTACAAGAAAATAGAATTTCACCATTAGTCCTTAGAAAAACAAAAGATGACAGACTATTAAAAGAAAATTAAATATTGTTCAAATGTATTTTCTAGCTCACTGAGAGGTGAACAGTATTGAAATTCAACTGATATCAGTTCATTTCCTTGATGATCAGTTCTCATGATGGGCAAAATTGGATACAATCTGTAATACTGTTAAGGTACTTGAATTTGAGATGAAGTGAATTGAACTAACACATAAATTTGTCTGAAATAAAATATACAAAATTGAGTACATATCCAAGGACATTCATTAAATATTTTGACATTTTTGTTATTGTTGTACATATAACACTTATTACATTTTCCTCACAGTATGAAAAATAGGTTCATTTATCACCAACAACACTGTACAAGTACTGGTACGCTTAAACAATGTGGAGAGCATATCAACTGTTACCTAGTGGCATTGATCCATTCTTTCGGACGGGGAGGAGGGGCAAAAGTAAAGAAATATGTCAAAAGTATTTGCATGCTCCATGTGTTAACTTGCTATAAAATTTTGCAAACTGAAAATTGTGTATATTTAGTAGTATTTTTTTTGATTAATTTTAATGGATTTGCAGTGCCTCGTGCTGCTCTCTAAACATATAGTTTGCATTACGTTTTATAAATTTTTCAAGTTGTCAAAATTATTGGGGTGGGGGGAGGCAAAACAATATTTTTGCCCCCCCCCCACCCAGGATTAAAGCCTCTGCTCCTACCAACTGCAGTTCATGTATCATCACAATTATGCACTGCATATTAACCCTAATAATACCGGGGGGGGGGGCGGGCCATAATGGCCCCCCTCGACAAATTTCAGATTACGCCGCCGCCGCAAATTGTTTTGACCGCGCCATTCACTGGCGTTTTACTTTCAAGTCCCGCGCATCATTTAAGACCATTTTCAAAAATCGACGCTACCGTTACGACGCTGCGCAACTTTTCATACATGCATGCAACTCCAAAATTGCTCAAAAACGTGATTTTGTGTACAAAATCAATGCAAATTGTGTTTTCAGCCAAAAATCATAAATGGCCATGTGTCTCAAGTTGGGACCCCTAATAGGGTGGAGGCGTGACATTTTTCTTCAAATTTTGTAGAGTTCAGGTGATTTCATTGTGAAATTAAACTGATAACACCCTTTATTTGGAATCTTTAGAAGGCTTATTTATTCTTCTTTCATATGGTACCAAGATTAGGTTTATCCATCAATGCTAATGAATTCTACAAGCAATTTAGTTAACGAGTGTGGAGGGTGGAGGAGCTGCGGACACGGAGCTGCGGACACGGTACAATAGAAAGTCTATGGAGAATCCAAGAAAAGAGTACTACAAAATTTAAAACCTGTTGGAAAATAGTGTAGGAAGTACCAATCCATG
The DNA here is from genome assembly GCA_001188425.1 of Eucidaris tribuloides. Lineage (NCBI taxonomy): Eukaryota > Metazoa > Echinodermata > Echinoidea > Cidaroida > Cidaridae > Eucidaris > Eucidaris tribuloides. The sequence goes on from JZLH01S0066938.1 coordinate 28,539, forward strand.
TGAATTAGGTATCATTTGATTGGTTATTTGACATACTATCATAATGAATACATTTCAGAAACAGACTTCTAATTAATTTGGTTAATTAGCTAATTAGGTCATATTTTAGCCAAATTATCAAACGCAGTTGAGATACTGGAATTTCTCAATAGAACCTTCAAAATGTGTCTTATATATTCTGAATCACTCAATTTTGCTTGATATTTGTTATTATAAGCTGTAAAAGAGAAAATATGCATGTATTATAACTTTGTTTTGAACTTAATGGCTAATTAAGGACAATAGAAGATAATAAAGGTTTTTATAAGTGTTGCTATGCGAACCGTACATTTATTCATGTGGGTCCAAATTTATTGCTCTACAGAACCAGGGAGTTGACAGGATGTGCAGGGTTCCAAATCGTTGGGAATTCTACTAACAGACCATGCTGCCATTGAATACGACTTGATTAAGTAAAAATATTCCACATAAATCAATTAATTGATTAATTAATCTTAGCAGCAATAACAGTTTCGCTGATTATTTTGAAAAGTCGAGTTATGAATTTTCATCAAGATTTTTGGTATGAAGATGAAAGAAAACCCCTATTAAACTATATATGCTTGGAAAGGTCTTGTCTTAAAGAGTTCAATTCTGGTATTTATATGCACATAGGATGTAATGCATTGATAATTTAGACATCCAAAACAGATTACTTTTTTAACCAAAAATTTCCCATTCTTTGGTTTGTAAAAATTCAGAGCGTACACCTACCACAGAAACGATGCCATTTTTGGAATCTGTGGATAATAACCTTTCTAAAAATGTATAGTTTTACTAGGGTTAGAGCTATACTTTTCAAACTATTGCATCATTCATGCGGAAAGACATGTTTTGGTAAAATTTCACATGCGTCACGAAAGAGGTCCCCAACTTGAGACGCATGGCCAAATGTATGATTATTTTACTTTTACTGGTCTGAAATGGATTAAATTTATGCTGTTTATGATCGCAAAAGTGTCCCCGAAAAAGTTCATCGAAAAATAATAAAAAACAAAAGGTCGAAAAAACAAGGAAATACATAAGAAATTCACAAAACAATAACATACATAGGGAATTAATTCTGATTTGGCAAATTTTTTTGTAGATAATTGTTAGAAATGTCAAAATGAATATTTTCACCAAAAATTAGCATTCCACTAGCTCTTGTAAGTGAGATATAGGTGAAAACATAATTTCATACACTTATTTGCATAATT